>MU846111.1:0-28074 GCA_030867225.1 Colletotrichum caudatum
GACCCTAACTAGGGTGGTTAAGATGTAATTGCTGACGCATAGACCGAAAGTTAGGTTTCGAAGGCTGCCAGCGTAACAGACTGTAGGTAGGTAGGTAGGTAGGTAGATAGATACCTTAGGACTGAGGTAACGTACCTTTGTTCTGCTTTGAAGTTGGGCAGCAGGTAGCACAGACCAACATGGTAGTAGCTGGATAGGTGGGGGGAGGGGGGGGCGGCAGAACCGGGGGCGCGGAGAAAGCGTGGGTTGGGATGGGAATGAGATGAGAGAGCCTCGTTGCACGTTCCAAGCCAAGAGGAAGATGGATAGTCGACAGGCGAGACTACCTACGGCAGTGCAGTGGGGATGTTGGCTCTCGAAGAAGGGCCTGACCGACTGACGTTGAGCAAGCGGGAGTTGAGGCGATCATGGGTTTAGCCTGTTGCCTCGTGTTTGGCGCAAGGACAAGGTCGTGGCGTAACGGGCGTAACGAGGATAGATTAGAGGGAAGAGACCCGGGGAGGGGGATGAGAGAGAGCGGGGGAGAGTGGGAGAAAGGCAGAGAGAGAGAGAGAGAAAAGAGAAGATGCGGCTCGACATGCGTTGCGAGTCAGTTCTGATGAGGGTTGAAATAGAGTCATGCGGACGCAGTTCTAGTCGAGGAAACCATGGCCGAATCGCAGCCTCGATCCCGATTCCGCGGGTGAAATAAACGTGGCGGCGTTGGATGGATGGATGGATGGGGGGCCATGCCATGCCATGCCATGCCATACCATACCATACCATACCGGGGCGCGAGGCGAGAGATTTATGACAGATCGGGGCGTCAAGAAAGGATCGATAAAAACATTGACAAATAAGTGGCCCTGTTTGCTGTCGGTATTTCCTCTGTGTTGAACGAACTGTCCGATATGCAGTACCTATGCGCCACAGGGTCCTCGGGCTCCTTAGGTGCTTCAGAAGGTAGGTACTACGGTATCGGGCCAAAGTTTAACCCCCTCGTCAGGTAAATGTGGCCGAGCTTTTTCGATTATGTCAGCAGTAGGTCCTTCAAGGTTATTGTGCACATCTAGCATAAATCTGGCCAGTGAGAGTCTCAAAATCCATGGGTCCATGATACATACGTACACAGTTAGTTGGGCCCCCCCTTGCAGGAACCGTGCGAAGTACCTACTGCGCAAACTACCCTAGGGACCTAGGTACATAAGCACCCAAGGCAGGTATTCCAGACAGGTATCGTACATAGTACGTAGTTCGTCAGTCACAAGCCAGGACGAGCAAAGCTCCTTTCTGGCGGCAACTGCCGGACCGTTGGGTGTGTCTCGGACTAGAATCGGACAGGGCTGACTTAATCAATCAGCCGTCGCTGCCAAGGTCAGATCTGTTGTCTCAGTCCCAGGAAGGCGGACGAGCGGGCAGTGATTGAGTGAGTGAGCGAGCGAGTGAGTGTTGGCTGTTTTGCTGCTGCCAAGAGCATCGACGGATGGGCAGGCTTCCTGCAAGGCAGGTGCTTAATCATTTGCTCATCTTGGCTCCCCTGTGGGTCCGCCGCAAGGATCCGTCCGACACAGCTGGTGTAACAATGAGACAACAGGGTCGGTTGATGATGGGCAGAGAACAGAACGCTTAGATGCTTGGGAAGACATGATACCACTACCTATGTACGCAGATAGCCCAAGGGTTCCGCTTCTGCCGTCATTGTGGTGCTGAGTAAGTATGTCTACCTACCCACCTACCTGGTAGGTAGGTATGTGTTGGGCATGATATGATGCGCATCGTCATGTTTTAACATTGTGTTTACCCGGCTGTATCGGCGTATTACTAGGTATCATTGCGTGTGCCTGTGCGACTTGACCCTGGCTGACGAGGGACCGCCTTGGATACGTACCTCGGTGTTTTAGTACTTACCTAGATCAATACCTCACTCAGTACGGATACCTCGGTCTACTAATCAATAGAGGTAAACAACCTTGGAATTTGTCAAAGGCCATGATCATATTGACCTACTCGCTCTTTGACGGCGTCGATGGTGGCGCTACGCTACGTTACGCGGGCAGACGAACTGCGCTAAAAAGCTAGCGATGGTCATGACATGCAGGTACCTACGAAGTATGCATGCCTACCCAGGTAGGTGGTCGGGATGTTGCGCGGGGAGCATAACCCCCAATTCGACTCTTTCTTGCTCGTGAAATTTCAACATACTTGATTTGGACCTTCCTCGCCAACAAGGATTAGCCAAACCCACCTCGATTGCCTTCACAACCGGCAAGTGCGCTGGCAAGAGGACATATGTCGGTCATACCTACCTACCTACTACCTATGTGTGTATGACATCCTCCATGCGCTGTTTACTTTTCCATCCTTCCTTACCTAGCTCCTTCCTTCCCCCAGTTACCGGTACTCCTTTATTCCTTCCCTCTGCTTCTTCAGCCTCTCCCGTCGGTTCCCCGTCCGTCCACCCGCCACCACCAACCGCCCCTTTCCCCTTCCCAAGATGCAAGATGCAATATGCAAGATGCAAGATGCAACCCGTGTCCGAGCAGAGGCTCCATCGCGATCGACCGCAGTTTCCCGAGAGAAAAACATCAGCCACAACAACAAAGTTTCCAATCCAGTCCAGACCCGGTCTGTTGGGATCACTACCTACCTACCTACCTACCTACCTATACAGGTGCCGGTGGTAGGAACGGCTATTGTCGTAGCCTGCCATGCCAGAAGATTTGCCTCCAGCCCGGGAGGTAGGATCGTGGACTTGTCGCAGCCTTTCTTCATCCGATCCGCACCTTTGTTTGGTGTTAACAGAGCCGGAAGCTTCCGTCTTTGCCACAACAACAACAACAACAACAACAGCCTTACATGACAAAGGCACCACCGATTCGACACCGCCAGCCCTTTGTTTCGTCTGTCTACCTGTCATCCTGCTGCAATGCAAAAGGTTAAGACAGACCGCTAGTGCCCGGATCACTTCCTTTCCGACTCAACCGACTGACCGGTACCCGAGCTGTCAACAAAAGTCAGAAGACTCGGGGAGCGTCGCATTCATCATCCATGGCCTCCGAGTCTAGCATCCCCAGACCTTGGGCTTTGCGGGGCCGTCTCGAAAAGTTGGAAACCCTCCGCCCATTACCTACCACCCAGTTCCCCCGGCTCTCCTGAGAACGGGGCGCTTTGTTGAATTTCCGCTGATAACCGCCCCTTGTCCAAAAGCATTACGACGTACACAGTATACAGTGACCTGGGTAAACGGGGTAGTTCCCTGCTCACCGTCCCGCGTCGTCGTTGACACCAAATCAACGCCCGTTCGCCCCGCCTCCTAAAAGGCCAATGCCGGCTCGTCTCATCTTCATTTGGGAGAACCCGACGAACGACGAGGCTTTGAAAGGGGAAGGAAGGCGTTGGCATTGGCATGTCCATCGCCCGCCTCAATGCTCATCCATGCGACTCCAGTACGGGGGCCTCATACCTAATGTAACGCCGATGCTATGCCCAGCCAGGCAGAGAGAACCCTTCTTCGCCCACGTCGACACCCGAACGTGGGTCATCGGCAACGGTGTGTGGACCGCGGCACAAGGCCCATAGCACGGCCTGAAGCTGAACTACCGTGTACAAAGACCACGACCTCATCGGCAACGCCGTCGGCCACTTGATCGTCTTCAATACGGGACCGCCCCCACCAAGTTACGTCTGGGGCTTTCATCCACTGATAATCGCCTAGAAACCCACGAGGGCACGCCCTCCGGCCACGCCAAATTCGCCTCGGCCGGCGGCGGCGAACTCCAACGGGGCCATCCTTTACCCACAGGGGGGGGGAGGGATGGAACGCGTGAATGGAGGCTCTAAAATGTGAATTGTATATCCGTACATTGACCGTATAAAAACCATGAACATGGACTAGCAAAACTGCGCGCACCCCACGGGATGGGTATCCGCTGTTTATGACGCAGTATACCAGTGATCAACACAAACTTTGACGAACCATCGTGAAACCATGGCAGCGGGAAACCAAAAACATGAACCGACAACCGACACCCATGTGCGTAATCATACATCCTATAGTACTCCATGCACGTACACTCTTTAAAGACTCGATGCGCTCCCAAACAATGACAACCCCCCCCCCCCCCCCCCGAAGAAGGCTGCCCTAGCTAGGCGTCAGCCGCAGGCGCAGGTATATCGGCCATCGTCCGCTCATCCTTGTTCTCCGCCTCGTCGTCGCCGCCGAGCACTGCTTCCGCGCTCGAGGGAGCCACAGCCGTCGACGCCGGGTCCGCGGCCTCGGTCGGCGCGGGAGCGGAAACCGGTCCGGGCTCGGGAGTTGTCGCGACGGGCGCAGGGGCCGTCGGCTCCTCCTTCGACTCCTCTTTTCCCTCCTCCGCGGGCTCGTCACCGGGCTTCTCCGGCTCGATTGCAGGGACCTCGGGCAGCGGCACGGGGTTCGCGATGTCTGGCAGCTCAGCCGGTTCCGGGTGCGGGGCTGCGGGGGGCTCGGGGAGCGGGGACTTGGTCATCTCCGCTTGACGGTCCAGCTCCGTCTCCAGGCCGGCGAGCAGATCCGGGCCGTCGTCCTCGGGCACCAGGGGGGCCGCAACAAGCGATGGTGGGTTCGTCTCGGGCTTGGCGGTGGGGATTTCGATCGGGGCTTGCGCGGGGGCGTCCGTTGGCGCGTCGGCCGCAGTCTCGACCGCAGCGCCGACTGGAACCTCGACAGGCGCTTCGACGGCAATATCAGGGAGTGTTGCCGGCGCGTCGACAGCCATTTCGGCTGATGTTCCGACGGGAATTTCCACCGGAATTTCGGGCGGGACGTCGGCCGGCTCCACCACCGAAGGCTCGATAGGAGCTGGCGGCTCAGGCAGAGCTGCGGGTGACTTTGGAGAAGCTTTCACCGGCGACTTGACCGCCTCCGCGGGCTGTTCAGACGCGAGTGGCATCTCCTCGACTGCCAGAGCGACGGGCTCCGCCTCGGGCGCTGGAGCAGGAGGATCTTCGGTGATCGCTGGTGGAAGCGGAGGAGTGGCCTCCTTCTTTTCCGTAATATTCTCAACAGCGGGTGCTGGTGGTTCATCGGCGGGTGCGGCTTCGGATGTCGTGATGACCTCTGGAATCTCAGGAACATCAGTAGCCTTTGATGCTTCAGACGCCTCAGGAACATCCAAGACCATGGCGTCTTGGGTTGCCTGATTCGAGGCCACTGTCTGGTCTCCACTTTCAAGCCTGGTACCCGATGCCTCGGTCTCGGCCGTGGTTGCCAACGAGAACGTGGATCGAGTCTCTGCCATGGGCGACACAATGTCTCCGACTTTATCGGCGGGAGGTAGGGATGATACATCTTGAGCATCCTCTGTTGCAGTATAGACACTAGGGAGCTGATCGGGCGCAGCCGTGTTCAACGGTTCGGCGGAGGCTTCTGTGACGGTTTCGGGACCATCGGTCATGGGCACATCTGGTTTGACATCTGCTTGTGCATCTTCCTGCTGGATCTTGCTCCGAGGCTCGGCGTGTGGCTCAGTTTTCGGGGCCAAGGCCTCTGAGATGAGAAAGAATTCCGGTGATGGCTCTGTCGGGGAAGGCAGAACGACATTCTTGAGAGGGCTGCCCTTGGGCGATGAGCTCGCGAGATGCATCGCCGGAAGAGGTGGAAGGCTGATGGGGTTTGTGGGGGGAGCAACCCGCTTTGGTACGGGTGATTCGGGATCGGCCAGCTCGGTCGTAGCGTCAGCTGCCGGCGTGGGCACGGCAGGAGAGGCGTCGGTCATCTCTTGGTCTTGGCTTTCGGTGTTCTCGCCGTCGCGCTGCTCCTCATCGCCATCGTCATCGCCTTCGTCGCCGTCATCATCACCCTCCTCGTCGTCGTTGTCGGCCATCTCGCTGTCGGGATTGTTCGAGTCCTCGCGCTCCTGCTTGACGGGCTACGATCCAGTTAGTCACGACGTTCGTAAACGCAGGTGCTGTCAACTCACCGTCGCTGCGCCTTCAGCTCCCTCCACCTTGGGGGCGACAGGGGCTCCATCCACGGGAGCCACAGCGCTTGGTACTCCAGGTGCCGGCGCAGGCAAAGGCGGAACCTTCTTCTTGCGCCCGCGACCCGGGCCGGGCTTGTTCTTCTTCTTGGGCGGCGGCGGCCGTCGCACGCGCTGAGGAGCCACTTGTGCGGGGTCGACAGCGGCGACCGGCACGACCGTCGTCGAGATGATCTCACCCTCAACCGTCTGGCCCTCCTGCAGGGTGATCTCCTGCGTGTACGGGTTGCCAGCGGCATCTACCCTCCGCACAGTGGCCTTGGTCACCGTCGCCCCAGGCGTGTGGCTGCTGACTGTCTTGGAGGAGATGGTGACCGTGCCCTTCCTGCGCTTCGCCAGGTGGGAGATGGGGGAGCCCTCCGAGTTGCGATTGATCTGCTTCCACAGCTTGATCTGGAAGCCCTTGGTACTGGCCTCGTCCTCCTTCTTCTCCGGTTTCTCCGCCACGGCGTCCGCGTCGGTTTCCTCCTCCTCGGCGGGCGCAGGTCTCTTGTAGAGGACGCCCGACCTCGCCGCGCGCAGCAAATCCTGGCTGTGTTGGGGCAGGAGGCCCACGTCTTTCGGCATGCCCCACGGGAGCTCGACATCCCAGATGTTGTTCTTTTGTGTCGTTTCAACGGGCGCGGGCGGCTCGACATTCACCCACTCGTGGCGCCATTGGCGCACAGGAAGGCCTTCGAAGTCGTCGTGTTCAGCATATCCGCTGCGGTTCGCGCGTCGAGTCTGTCCGTGTTAGACTCTACCGCCTTGCGTCGCAACTCGTGGCACAAGTGCGCATTGATTTTTCAAGAAGAAACTTACGCCTGGCGCCATGCTTTCCAAGTTGAAAAAATGCTAATATTCACGATATCCAAACGTAGCCCCCCCAAAAAAGGCCCAAAAAAATCGAGGTCGTCGCGAGGATGCGCGACGAGGGTCAAGTGAACTTGGGCAAGTCCGAGCTTGTAAGCGATCCTCACAAAAGCTGAGAAAGTCTGCCTTGAGTCGGGAAAGTCGCGATGAAAATGATGTAAATGGCGGCGCCAATTAAATGGAAGCAGTGCCGACGCGCGCTGGTGCTCTGGAGTGTTTCGTCGACGGACCTGCTGAGCTGCAGCCAGAATGCCTGGATCTGGCTCCACTAGGAGAGACCTAGCCTTGTCGCGAACTCTAAAGACAACAAGCGCGCCGACATCACGGGACTAGTCACATGATCATCGTAAGACCCAGACTTGTCGCAATAACTTCGTTTCGGCGCTGTTAGTTAGCGATATGAGCATGTTGGACTACAGAATATTGATGAATATAATCGCCCTAAACCCCCATAAGCGGTCTAGTGCAGTTCACCCAGTAAATGTAGTATCACAAGTACGTAAAACCCGATACGCGGCACCTCTGACCTGTATCGTATCTCAATGTCCTAATGCGGCATAGAATACCCAATAACGCCCAGAATACCCAATAACGGGAATATAGAATATAAGAGCAACTGATTACGAGCACTCTGGCTCACTGAGAGAATCACTAAGCTTATTCTTCAGTTGACGCGTCCTTTTCTAAGCATCGTAACAGCTTATGAATCTCGATACTTTTCTCTCAGAGATACTGCTGTATGTCAATAGAGGTTGCCACGGATTTCCTAGGGTGAGAAACCGTGACTGCGGTTCACAGCGTAACTCCTAGGGCCAAGGATTCTCTATATCGAAAGAAAAAGAAGACACCTCCACTACATCACAGAGAGCTCTACGGTTTGTGACGAGGTCGGGAAAATAAGTAAATAAATAAATAAGCCCTCATTTTCCGTAACGCTACCAACCGACCTTAAAGCGTCTCCGTCATCCCTTCACCATCATCATGCGGCCATGCGTTTCGGGGCAACTTACAACGCAGTCCAGCACTTGCAGACACTCCGTTGCCACGTCTACATGCCTCAACACGCCTGTGGAAAAGAAAAAAAAGAAACACTCCCGGAGTGGAGGTTTTTTGCATTTTGGGAATCTTGTTCTTCCCCCCACTTTCCCTCATCGTCTGACAGACCCAACATTCGCCCATCACCCCTTCTCTAGTTCCGCCCAGCATGATTGTGTACATTCGTCCCCTCGCGTTTCATCTTCTCCGCAGCGTGATATAGTACAACGTCCGACTCTCGGTTCTACCCAGCGCAGATCGGAAAGGCGCCTCGGGCGGCATTTTCGGTTCGCTCTCTAGTCCCAGCTGCGCCGAACGTCAGTGTGTATGCTCGAGGCGATAGGGAGGTGGGGAGGGTTCGACAAGACGTACCCTTGATCCTTTTGTCTGACGATGTCGCCCTTGTCGCCCTTTTGCTTGCCCTGCTCTCAACCATCAGCATCGCTCTCTGCATCGATTGCGAGAGCATCACTTACCGCGGCACCGCCCTCAACAACTAACCGGTCAAACTGGAAGAACTGGCTGACAACCGTTTGTCTCTGCGTTTGCGCAAACGTTAGTCCCGAATCTCTCTTCCCAAACACGCACTCTTCCCCTCGTATTCCGACCAGCCAACCTCCGCCCCCCGCGTTGTGCTCCGTCGTCACTCCCATCCTTCCCATCGCTGGAAAGCTTTCGCCTACACCCGACATCGGAGAAAAGGAGAGATGAGGGGGAAGATACCAACCTTCAAGACCTGGAGCTCATTCAGCCCTTTCTGGATCAGCTCCTGCACCTGCCGGGGGTCCTCGACGTTCTTGTTCTCGCGGAAGGCGTCCCTCGTCCGGCGCTTGGCGTACTCGCGGAAGTTGTAGGCCGCGAACTGGTCGCCCGACTTCAAGAGCTGGCGGTACTGCGCACCGGTTTCCTCGTCAGCAACCCAATCGTCCTCTCTCTACATCTTTCTTGCGTCCCCCCCCCCCCCTTCCTTCCTTCTCAGACTGCTCATTTGCCTCTATCGGAAGCTCTGCGGCTGCGTGGGGGAGAGACGAGACAAAAAAAAAAAAAAAAAGGGACCTGCGCGTCGTTGCGGAAAAGGCATGACGAAGTTTTGCCAGTACGTACCAGAGACCGCACCTGCTGCGGCGCATCGCCCTTGAGAGCTTGTATCGCCGTCGCCATCGTGCTCGCAAGGTTTGGTATTATTCCGTCCGACTACTCGTGCGGGTGGGATATTGCTTTTCTGTTTTCGACAGGTCGGAAAAGGGAAGGGGGGGGGGGGGGGGTTGTGTGTGGTTGGCGAAGTGATCCGGGTTACTTTTGGTGGTTAAATAGTGAATTGGGCAAGCTGGGAATAATTTCTAGAGGGACCCGAGAAGGCGATGATGCAAATGCTTGTCCCTCTCTGCTAGTTAGTGTACCTACTTTAGCTACCTAGCGTATGTCCCCCCCCCCCCAAACTCCACCCTTTCTCGGCGTTTAGCGCATAGGACAACTCTCGGCATTTCACTAATCCGCCATCCGGAACACAGCCCGACCCCCGAACCTCTGGTTTTTGTCAACTTTCGGGCGCATTTGGGGTAGATGTGGATGGGTACACCACTTTTGAGCTTCAACAAGCCAAAGAAAGCCAACATGAATAATAAACATATGTGATATGAATACAACTACATAATTCCATGACGGAAAAAAAGAAAGAAAAAAGAAGATCGAAACCCAATCGACTTCGGACATATCGGGCTTGCGTCACTGAATCAAGTTCTGCGTTCCCGCGTCCCGTGTGCAACGGCATGAACCGAGGGTTCCAAAGTAACAAATCTGGCCTCTGGGTGATTTCATGTCCCAGATTCCAAGATTGCAACGTGTGTTCATGCTGTAGGTACTTCTATTGATGTTTAATTATCTACAAATATCATCCCGCGTTCTAGTATTGAGACTCTTGCAGCTGGCCAGCCTCTGCGATTAAACCAGGGGCCAACGCGGCTTGTTTCATTATGTACACTCCTCTCCAATATGTATGTGGTGTACCTATGTTCATGCGCATCACGCCACGGGTTTTGCCGAGTATCCGGCCATCAAGGCAAGCTCAGGAACAATTTCTCCATCTCGGGATAATTGGGTGTGCTGGGGACGGGTGTTAGTCTCCTAGTAATGCAATCGTTGGGAGGCGGACGACACTTACCCCAAGCCCGTGAGGGGATCCCAGCCCGACACCGCAGAAAACCCTTGGGTGCCGCAGCCCGGGTTGTTGCCGTTGGCCACGTCATTGAGAATCTCCGGGTGCGCGTATAGCGTTGGGTTGATGAAGCCGACCGGCTGCTTGCCTGCGGCGATGCGCTTCTCGTTGAGCAGGTTGATAATGCTGCCGACGACAGGTGCAGATGCTGTTGCGGGTGTCAATGGCCATCTCCATGTGCAAAGGGGGTGGGGGCCAGGAAACTTACCAGATGTGCCAAAAGATAAAGTGAACTTGCCGTTGACGGCCGTCACGTAGTTGGCGCCGTTGGCCGAAATATCCGGGAAGCCGCGAACGGTCCTGGAGTTGTTGAATCGGTCCGCGCCGTACGGCGGCGCGTTCGTGCTATAATAGTCCTCCATCGTCTTCTTCTGGTAGTCCGGGAGGGGGAAGACGTTGGAGAATCCTCCGCCGGAAAAGATGACCTTCTCGCACGCGCTCTCGGGGGTGTGAACAGTAGAGCCCTCCAGGATCTGCGTGGCGCCGACGGACGTAATCCACGGGCAGCCTCCGGGGAACGAGGGGTTGAAGATGCCGGACTTGCCGTCGTTGTAGGCGCCCGTCTGGCTGTCGATGCATTGGTTGCCGTTGCCGGCAACACCCGAGTCGCCAGACGAGTACAGAACCGTGATGCCCTGGAGCCCGAGTTTCATGTACTCGGCACACTGGCGCTCGACGTACTTGTGACCGAGATCGGCTTCGTTGAAGCCATAGCTGGTGGAGATGACGTTCGTCGGAGGGGCCGATCCGCAGATCTTTGTGCCGTACTGTCCGTCAATGTTGGGGTCCTTGGAGTCGCCTCCCTGGAACGTGCAGTAGCTGCCGTCGATGGCATCGAGGAAGTTGTTGAAGCTGGCACCTTGGTTCAGGTCTCCAACCTGGTAGAGCGTCGCCTGCTGGGGAAAGATCAAGGCCATGGCGAACTCCAGGTCCAGCGCAGACTCTCCGTTGAAGTTGAAGCTCTGGTTCTGAGTCTGCACCACGGCATTGCCTATCAGGGTGACGATGGGACTCGTGCCCTTGAGGCGGGGCTCGAACTCGTCAAAGTACATGTTCAAGTCCGACTGAAGGAAGGCTTGCGGCGTGTACTCGACGATGCCGAGAGTATTATTGGATGCCTTCAGGTCGCCGGGAGGCGTAGCGTAGAGCGCACGTAGGCAGGCCGGGGTGATCATCGTATCGCACTGGGTGAGGTCCATGAGGGCGTTTGAGACGAATGCGCCCTGCTTTGGCGCGAAGCTGCTGTCGGGATCACCCTGGATAGCGGCAGACTTGCCGTCGCTGTGAACGCCCAGCCCCTCGAAGGCCTGCCTCTTGCTGTGTTGGCGCTTCTTCAGCTCTTCGACTTGGTGTTCTTGGAGCTCGTGCTTGTTGTTTTCCCTCTGCTGGCCAATGCGCTGGTCAAAGTGTACCGTCGGAGTGATCATGTCGATATGCTCAACCAGGTGCTCCGGGACGTGATACTTGTCACAGGCAATGTGCGTGTGCCCTCGCTCGTGCTTGTAGGTGTTGTACTCGGTCTTCAAGAGCCGCTCGACCTCGCCGACAGTGCCGTTGAATTCGACCCAGTTTCGTCCTTTGGAGAGTTTAATGCGGCTTCTCTTGATGCCCTCACTCTCTAGCCACTCCATGACGAGAGCAATGGCCTCCTGGCTCGGGGCGAACGTGTTGACGATGTCCTCGTGGGTCCAGTGCTTCCCGTAGTTGGGAGAGTCCGGGTGCGCTACATCGTTCATGAACTCGTTTGCACGGTGAAGATTCGACTGGGTGAGACCAATGCGAACTGGCAACCTGGCCATTACGTGTAACCGGTGGCTCTTGACCCATTCTCTTCTTGCCGGATGCCTTTCCTCGTGCACGACGTGCTTGTGCGACCGTGTCACTGGGTTTGCAAAGGCCACCGCCGCAAAGGCAGCGAGTAGGGTGGCAACGGCGCTTAGCTTCATCGTGTCTTCTCCTTTTTTTTGTTTTCTTGGTCGAACTTCTTCCTCACTTACACATCGAGTCGAACCTAAGCCAGAAGAACCGAGCGACAAGCCTGGCTATTTGTTTTGTTCTAATGGCTGTCGTTCAGCCATGGAGAACCCCCCCCCCTCTCCCCCACACTGATGCGACGGCAAGCTCTGTACGTGGCGAATGCGAAACTGTTTTCGATACCATCCGGCAGGCAGGCTGTCCGGCGGGGGCAATCCAAAACGTACATTTGGGTGAAGTGCAGCCTGAGCGCAACGGATTCCCTGCGGCAGAGGGGACACCTCGTACGGGTCGCAGTTTCTTGCATCTCGAGGGGTTTCGGCGAGACGCCCACGACACGTCCTTGGCCTCGTTCCAGAAAGCCATGTCGGAGAATCTCTGAGTGCCGTTAGCCGAAGGCTAAGCTTTGGGCGCGTCACCAAGTAATCTTGGCATATTGGGGCTGACTGACCCATCTTGGAGTCCTTGGCGTTTGTCAAGCAGTGACGATTCGCGGCTGTTTCGAGCTGCCCATGCGAGACGGACGATCAGGCGGTCACGTTTTCCCGATTGAGCAGTTAAAGATGTACGCGAGTTCTGACGACAGTCGATATATGACTCGAGAAGCGAGATCATGGTGAAGAAAAAGCAATGTTTGAATAAGGTCAATTGAAGGCTCGAGCCGCCATCTGAAAGCTTAGTTGCATGAGATGAAACGCTTTCAGGTATGGGACGACATGGCTTCGACATATGGCTGCATAGTCAGCTTTTGCAGCGCCCTTTGCTCATTAATCATCTCCCACAACTCGTCAGTCTGCCTCTGTGTCTCGTCGTCGTCGTCGTCTGCGATAGATTGGAACTGGGCGTCCTGGAAAGCGACGCCGGCGGAATCCAACAGGTCGCTGGGCAAACCAAAGCCATCGAGCATCGTCCCGAACCTCGTCTTTTGTCCGAGGCTAGTGTTCAGTTGAGACGTGAATGCGTACTGCCGCTCAGCCTGGGTGGGCTTGATGACTGCAGTAGGCTTTGTGGATCGGGGCGCTCTGAGCAATGGCGGAAAGACCAGGTTCGTTACGGAAGCATTGAGGTCCGTCAACTCGGTAGGATGGCCGCACTCGGACAATTGCCATTGCAGGATCTTGCCCTTGGTGTGGCCGGACAAAACGGTGGTGTCATCATAGTTCAATGCCAAGCATGAGGCTGGGCCTGCGTCTTCATCAGCGATGCCAATCGGTGAGCTAACCTGAACGACGGTGGACGACGATTCGGCGCTGTTTGGGCCAATTAGTGGCTTGTCCCCGAGCAGCTCTACGAGGTAGAGGGACCTGTCTTCGGATGAAACAAAGAGGGCACGAGCACAGGAATCCATTGAAATGCAGAGCGGAGCCGTCGGGAACAACAAGGTACGCAGGACTTGGCCCGTTTGGTAGTTCCAGATGATGCAGGTCTTGTCTTTGCTGGACGAGGCGCAGATGCTGGTTTCCGGGTTGACACTGAGGCTGGTGGCGAGCGAGGTGACGGCGGCCCGGTGGTTGGAGAGTGTGCGGTCCGGCTCGGCGTCGATGGAAGCGTTCAGCTCCAAGAGACGGGACAGCGTCCACACGTGGATGTTGGAGTCTTCGGAACCGGTGAGGACGTGATGAGGCGTGACGGCCAGGCACGAAACAGCCTGGACATGGCAGGGGGGTGTGGTCAGCTGGCGGCCAGTGCAGGTCTGTTTGTTTCGTTAGCGACAGGTGCTTATGGTTTCACTAGGGTCAAGTGATCGTTTACCTCCCACAACATGAGTCTGCCTTCAGAGGTGCCCAGTACCAAGACATCGCCAATAAGCGCCAAGCTGCGGATGCGCTCAGGGAAGGTGACGGTTGTTTCCTGGATGCCGCGCGACCTCGTGTAGACATGGACCTGAGACTTTTCGTGCTGGGCGGCAAAGACGTGCGAGTCACTAACAGCCAAGCAGTTGGCCGGGGTTGCGCTTCTCTTGAGCGTCGACTTGACGGCGTAGCTCGGGCTGAGCGTATGGGCGTAGATGCCGACATCCTTGGAGACGGCCGTGTTTGCCTTGATGGGTGGGCCGCAGATAGACGAGTAAAACTCCTCGGACAACATGGTGGGCGGCGAGCGGACGACGACGCTCCGAAATATGGTGGTTCGGACGGTACGGTCGTGTTCCTACTCAGGCGGTGCTG
Organism: Colletotrichum caudatum; assembly: GCA_030867225.1. Taxonomy (NCBI): domain Eukaryota; kingdom Fungi; phylum Ascomycota; class Sordariomycetes; order Glomerellales; family Glomerellaceae; genus Colletotrichum; species Colletotrichum caudatum. The sequence goes on from MU846111.1 coordinate 14,244, forward strand.
CAACGGCTGTTCTAGAGCGGTGCTGACCCCGGATGCTCGGGTAAAAGGAACGCAAAGGACAAGTCAGGAGGGTAAGACGAATCGCAACCGGCAGGAGTCGGGGAGTTTCTTTTTTTCTTTTTCTGATGCGCGAGGGGCCACGAGTTGGACAAGACGGGTTGGTTGCCCTTGGGATTGACTCAATGCCACGAGACGTTTTTGGATTAGCACGACGGGCGATGACTCTAGTCTAGTGGACTTGTCTGAATCTTCGAGGCCACGTTGAGGGCTTGATGCCAACGTCGTATCTCGTATCTCTTTCTGTTCCTCCCTGCGGAGAAGTGAGAGAGAGGCTGGAACCAGAGTGTAGGAAAAGGTATGTGGGTAGGTAGCCCAATGGTCGGGGACAGGAGTGATGAGCTTGTTGCTTATGCGTGTTTGCGTTTTGGCCTCAATACAGAAATGCGGATGTTTGTGCAGCGACAGCGACCAGGCAGGCAATGACCGTAAAGGGAGGGAGGTCTAAATGCGTTTCGGTGAGATGAGGCTGTGAGGCTGGCTGGCTGGCATGCCACGATAGAAAAAATTCATTATCGATAGGGACGTTCGGAGAGTGGGTCGCCGCCACGGGACTAAGGTTCGGAGGGAAGTAGCGCCCCACCACGCCGGATGGGTTCTTTCCTAATGTGTAGACGTGCATTAGGTAGGTACTGACTGTAGGTAGGTAGGGACAGTTCGGGTAGGTACTCTGTACAGTATCGATATAGGTACCCGGGTACATGGACGGGCAGGTGCAGTGCTACATCGCCTAGGTAGGTAGGTACCTGTAGTACCTCGCGAGCGATGCCCCCCCCCCCCCCCCGCGGAGGCTTCCTCCCTTACAGCGGTCAATCAGCTCGAGAACACTCTTCCTCACCGCCCTGACGGCGCTAACAGGCCGTCCCATACTCCCATAGGTAGGTACGATAGGTATGCAAAGGGGAGAGAGGACAGGACTTGCCTTGCATTAGAGCGGCGCGGCGCGGCGCGCTGCGCTGCCTGCTGCACCTGCTAAAGTCTCAGCTCCCCTTGGATGGAATGTCCATTTTACTTTCAAACTCGCATCGTCAGCATCCAATGAATCCAATGGTGCCTTCATCGACAGCTCTAATCCAATCACCGCCATCGCCAACTCTCTCTGCCGTGTTTACAAGAAGAGACGTATCTTGTCTGCTGCTACATTGGCCCACGGCACCAGATGCACCGACAGACCTCGTCAACTCACTGCCCGTTCGACCTTGTTCCTCCTCCTCCTCCCCCTCCATCATCATCACCACGACGACGACGACGACGACGACGACGACGACGACGACGACGACGACGACGATCTACTCCTCCTGCTATTCATTGGACCTTTTCATCCAACAGTAGTTATATTGGGCTACTTTTTCTAGCCAGCTGCGGAACAACGCCCCTCGAGATGATGCTTGTCTCACGCCCCCTTGAGCACGCTTTCGGCCTCCCCTACCAGTGCTCCTATCATGTCGCCGCTAATGTCGAGCCGCCCTTTCTTCTTCTTCATTGTTCTCTCTGTGCTAAAAGATGGCCTGCTACCATACCATAGGTGTCAAGGTAGCAGCATCGGAGTGGTCGCACGTGTAGCTTGCATGATACGGTATGCTTACTGTCTATCACATCTCACCTGCAGCTCGCCTCGCCAACATCACCTCGTCTTGACCTTTGGTGGGCAAACTCTACCATGTATTTTGCTTTTTCCTTCCCAACTGCTCGTCTCAGTCCCCGTTTGCTTGTGTCTGTGATTGTGCTCGTCCTTGTGCTTGTGCTCGGTCCTCGCGGTCACGATTCAATATGCTGGTTACCACGACGTTGCTGCTTAAATGGCGATACGCACAGCGCCTCCTTCAAACATCCGAGACCAGAGGACGTGGGTAAGTCTGTCTGTCACTCCCCGCTAACGACGAGGCGCACAGATGACGGACGAGAGCGCCAAACCAATACAGGCCATTGGGTCCGCCAACACCGCCGCCTCCCCGTCGCGAGTGTTCCGCCATCGACGACGCGCAGGTACATACGGGCATCATCACGTCGAGCAACGCCTCTCTGGGTCTTGTTCAATTCCAATCTCGCCAAAAGCACGGTTTGCTGACCTGCAAACCCCTGGTCAACGCAGGGGACACCCCCTGCTCATTGCCAACGGCTTCCCTGGGTCCTGCAGAGGCCGTCAGAACCGTCGTCGCATTCAAGTCTGGCCTGGTCCAGTATTAAGGCTCAACAGAGGGGTGGCCCTGTCCGTCTGGTCAAGAGGGGGGTTGCAAGGCATTCATTCGGATGCACCGACGGTTTGCATCATGACACAGACGCATGCTATGTAGACTTGGAGTTGCGGCTGATGGAACATGATGCGGCACTTCAATCTCACATTGCCATTGTTAACGATATTATTAGCAATATTATTAGCAAGAGACTGACACCCACCCAGGCTGAGAATCGGCCGAGGATCCAGGTTAGGCGAGGCGAGGCAAACTCCCTCCCAGACATGCAAACAAGCGGCCTACTATCCTCTGTACACCACTACCATGTACGGCTGTCCGCTCGGAAGGCTCCTGGTCCTATCAAGTACGGGTACGGATACGCTCACGAACTACTATTACACACCGCGGGGCCGCCCAGATCGCCATCTTGGCTTATGGTCCGTTGCCAGGGACGCAACCCTCTCGCCATCCCGTCCGGGCCTGTTCCTCTTCTCGTTAGGCTGCGCCGCCAATCAATCTCCTGCTGATCCTGGCAAGGGCTTTCGATTCGGAAGGAGACAACAAAAAGGCAGAGAGAGAGAGAGAGAGTGTGTGTGTGTGTCGAGAGACAACCCATCCACTCGTCCACCCTGACAATACCGGTAGAGTACAAGTTGGACTGCACGCATACAAAGTACGGAATCACGAGTATATAATGTCTCTCTCCGGCCAGAAGGTGCCGAGACGGACGGCTGTCATCTTTCGGAAACATGCTCGTCCTCCAGCAATCTCCCTCTCAACTGGTGACCTTTCCGGGCTCGCGACGGCTGGGAGAGGCAACCTGTGCCTGGATTGGACTGGACAGAATGGTCCTTTTGCACAGACGCTTGTGCTACATTTTGCATTACAAGGTGCTAGATCTGCGACGTTCGTGGCCAACGGCGTGGAGGCTAGCAAATATACTACTACACTATCCGTAGTGTGCAGAGAGACAGACGCACGCGCCTCGACCGTGCTCAGACGACTTGCACAAATACGGAATAGGCGATTGCATGGTAGTGTGCGGGCCTTTCGTACCAGGGAACCGTTCAAGTCTGTTCCCACGACCCTTGGATCAGGTTCGAATATCCCCCGAAAACCCGGGCTCGATTGGCCTTTGTCGGCCGTGATTTCATCGACGACGGTTCCCGTTCTGCGCTCGGCCGACGCGAGGCGGTGAAATCTCATGTCCGGTAGAGTTAACCGCCTGGTCGGTTCGAAAGGAACCCTCTTCGAACGTTCCATCTGTCATAACCCGTTCGAGCACATCGTCCGGACAAGGTCTCGACAGATGTTCCTGCGTGAACAGCAGTGCGGCAGGGGGGGCGCGACCAAGGATCCGTACCACTAGTAGGCGAAAGAGCCGAATAAGCTTTAATGAAAACCCACCGCCTTCCAAAGCTCTCTGGCGAACGGTGTCGTTCGTTTCTTTTGCACGCATGACACGCGAAGTGCCGGGTGCAGCAGAGCGGGTGTGCACCAAGAAATCGCTGCTATTGAAGCATTATTGAAGGCGGAATTGGAGCCGACTGACCACCGATGTTGCTTCTGCTGCTTGTTCTCCGACCCTTGCCTACCTGATGTGGGCCGGGAAAATGGGGGATGGATGCTTGCTCGATGATGATTTTCATTCCACCACAACGCTGCGCAGTTTATCGACGTTTTGGAAAGGCACATTGAGAGAGAAAGAGAGGGGAGGAGAAAGGCCAGCAGCTTATGGAACCGCCCCTGACCTGGCCCGCCCTACCTGTCTGCGAAGTCCGAGTCCGGTTAGACGAGCCAGGGTTTCCTTGCCCACATAATCCCTCTCCCTCCCTCTCCCTCTCTCTCCCTCTTTCTCTTTCTCTCTCTCTCTCTCTGGGTGTGTATCGAAGGAATGCAGGTCGGCTCCTCACGGACTCTGGAGGGCTGCAGAAGAGCAAGACATGAAAAAGAAAGCCCGCAGCTAAAGGGGAGGACAGGGGCGACCGGCTAGCCACTGCTGCAATGTAAGAGGACCGGCGAGGTAGGTAAGGGCAAATGGGACGGCGGTGGCCAAGTCCACGCTGTCTTAGACGTGACAATGAGCGGCAAGCCATTCATTCGACGAGCCCCTGTTATTGTTTTGTTGTTGTGCTTCTCTCTCTCTCTCACTCTCTTTCCCTCGAGGTGCCACGACATAACGCAGCGTTCACCCCCTCCCCGTCAGGAGAAGGCTGCACAAGCCTCGAACGAGAGAGATATCCTCATCTTCATCTCTCTCCTCGACGTTACCCTCAGGGCGGAACTTTTCTCTCAGCCTTCCTTTCTGATCTGTCTGGTCCGATCCCATCTAGCCTCTCTCCACCACTACCGTCAAGGCCCCCCCCCCCTTCCACGAGAACCCCTTCTTCGGCTTCCAAGATTGGGGAGCCCCCGGGAATGAACACAAAGCGCATTCTTCGGATCTCTCGCACTCGGCACTCAACGACGGCGGCGGAGTCGAACCATTGGTCCCCCCTTGGTAGCGAAGCGAGCTTCTGCCCTATTGCTAGTCCGTATTGTGCCCACTGCCCACGGACGTAAGTAGCTCGAGGTGTCCATTTCCACTGGAGCATTGTGTTGCATGTAGCCGTGACACTGCGACGCTTGCTCCCCATCCCCCGTTCCCATTCCCCCGTGTCCTTCCCTGTCGCCTCTGCCCTGGGCTGGGTCTCTACTACTACTACTCCGTACTACTACTACTACTACTACTACTACTACTATCCATCTCAACATTTCAACGGGCGGGGGCGGCTCGGCGAGGTTGATTTGATAGCAGCGGTGCGCGCCCTCCCTGATCTGATTTGGGCGAGTTTCTCCCCGTTTCTCCAAGAGAGCCGCCCAATGGCATGAGCATCCAACCCATGTGGTATGGTATGCACCCCATGTTCGCTTTGGACGTTCCAGCTACCTTCCCTGGCCCACACGCGACAGAGCCACCCCCCCCCCCCCCCCCCCCCCCCCCCCCCCCCCCCCCCCCCCCCCTGCAAGGAACATCTCTCCAACTCGCTTTAAAGCATCCCGTTCGCCGGCCCTGGGAAGAAGACGTTCCGTCCGGAGGATGAAAAACCTCTTGCCACTGACCCTGCCATCCAGCTCCAGCTCCAGCTACAGCTACAGCTCCAGCTCCAGCTCCGGCTTCAGCTTCAGCTGCACCTCGCAGCCAATCACCAGCCATCCATCATCCTGCTGCTCCTTTTTGCTTTTTTGTGCCGCCAGCCGAGTCTCGACATAGCCAGTACCATCATCAGTACCTTCACCGCCGTCGCCATCGCCGTCGCCATCGCCATCACCATCACCATCACCATCGTCTCCCCCATTACCGACGACATCATCGACTCTCGCCGCAGACCGACATCTTCTTCATCTCCTCCGTCACATCCCCCAGATATCAGACCGACCGTCCTTTTATTTTATTTTTATACCTCCGAGCCGGCGCCATGGCCGAAGCTACGGAACCGACCGTGGACTGCAATCTGCCAGAGCTGCTGGCCCGGGACCTCGAGTTCTCGAGCCTCATCTTCGCCGCCAAGAACATGACGGCCGGCGCGCCCTCGCCCTCCCTCGCATCCGACGAAAACGACTGGCATGGCGGTGCCGAACCCCCAACCGTCCTCGGTGCACCGTGCCACCCCAATAGCGTGCCACAGTTCCAACCCCTGGGCGCCATTGACGAGAAGAGTTCCGCCAGCGGGGCGAGCGAGCACGATATGACGGACGACGACGCCTCGAGCTCGAGCGGCGACTCCTTCAGCATGGCCGGAAACGATGTCGACGGAGAAGACGACGCCGCCGACTCGCCGCACATCCGCCAGCAGTCCGTTGTGACGGCCGACACCGCCCTGTCCGTCTCGAGCCAGCCCGCACCGACCGTCTCCTCGCAGAAGCGCGTCGTCTCCTTCGGCGCCGGTGTCGAGGGCAGCCCGAAGAGCTGGATCGACTTTGAGCCCGAGGCGCCCGTCGATCACCCCGAACTCGGCAAGAGCCTGCTGCAATCGCCCGTCACCACGCCTCTGAAGCCGGTGCGGCCGCTATCCCGATTAGGGGACCGTTCGATCAACGAATCGTCGCCGCCGCCGCAACGGGCCAAAAGCGCCAACGCCGCAGTCACCTCCCGCCGACTGTCTAACCCGTTCGAGGGCTACGCGCGGCCCGCCAGCCGTGCGCGGAGCCTGCATGTGAACCCGACGACGACGGCGGCCGACAAGGCGCCGTACTGGCACAAGAGCCACTCGACGCTCTCTTTCGACATTGCCGTCCCCACCCGCTGCTCGTCCCTGAATCATCGCGTCTCCTTCACCGACGATGCCCGGAAGGCCATCGCCGCCACCACCACCCGCCGTCGTTCGCGTTCGCACGCCTCTGCCGTAGACGCCTCGGATCTGTTCGTCGCCCCAGCGGCGGATCGCAGCTCCATCATCTCCGACCTCAAGGAGGAGCTCGAGCCGTGGTTCCGCTACCTCGACGCAGATGACGACGGCGTCCCCCCGCCCGGCCTGGCTCCTCCCCTGCTTGTGACACCGCGTTCAGGCTCCCACCCTGGCGTTTCGCGCGCCGTCACCACACCGACGCGGCGGTCCCACTCCCACTCCCGTTCCCAGACCCAGACCCAGACCCAGACCCAGACCCAGACCCAGAACCGATCTCGGCCGACCTCCCCCGTGAGCACCACCTACACCTGGCTCGAGGACCCCATCGACATCCCGCCGCCCCCCTCTGGTGACCAGAGCCGCCGCATTCCGCTCCCTCCCAACGTCATGGAATCCATCCGGGTCTCCGTGACATGCTTCCCCGAGACCATGCTCCTCTGCTCCAGCCTCTCCATCGAGACGATACGGAGCTACTCCCGGAAGGTCCGCCAGCCGCCTCTCGAGTCCCTCCGCCCGGACACGCCGCCGACCTCGCCCAAGCGCTGGCGCTGGCTGTCCTCCCGCAAGGTCTCGAATCATAGCAGCGGGGGTGGTAGCGGCAACGTAGGTGGTGGCAGCGACAACAACATGAGCGGTGGCAACGGCAGCGGAAGCAACAAAAACAACAACTGCTGCTGCTCCCGCGGCTCCTCGACCGTCGACCTCCCTACCACCATGCCCCCCTCGACCACGACCCTCGCCCCGCCCCAGTGGTCCCGCATCCGCAGCATCTTCCCCCACGGCTCCGACTACCTATGCGACGCGCTGTACGCGCACATCATCGTGTACAACTACCTCGCACCCATGGTCCTGAACCCTCGCCTCGGCAACGCGACGATGGCGAGGCCCCCGAGCCCCGGGAGCCCCGCCAGCGCGGAGGAACCAATCCCCAGGAAGGCCGCGACGCTGCTCGGGCTACAGGACGGCAGGCACCCCGCCGCAGCGCCGCCGCAGCCGTCGAAGCAGCTGCGGAAGCGGTCGAGCATGTTCCTCGGCCTGCGCGCGGCCTCGCGGCAGTCGACCCATCCTGCGCTGCTGCTGCCGCCGCCGCCGCCGCCGCATCTGCCGCCGCTGCCACGCTCCACGTCCGCCGGAACGACGTCGGCGCCGTCGGCGTCCGACATCTCGCTGCGGGAGCTGCAGCTCTGCCTGCACCGGTGCATAGCGCGGCTCGTCACGACGCTGCGCGCCGAAGGGGCGGCCCAGGGCCCCGTCGCCGGGGACGGGGACGGGGCCAGCGACGTGGACCCGCTCGTGCTGCGGTCCCTGTGCGAGATTGTCCGGTGCTGCGAGGAGGCGCCGACGAACGACCGGTCCATGTAAAATGATTTTCATCTTCACTCTTGATTCTACCACTACGGCATTCTTCTTCTTCTTCTTCTTGTTCTTATTCTTATATTTTGCTCCACCTTTTTATATCGTATCAAAAGCGTTGTTTCCTTTTGTGGAGGGAGAACCTTGGAGGAAGACTTGACCGGGAAAAAAAGGGGGGAGGGAAAGCAGCGCGCGCGCGACCTGTCTGTTTTGTTTTGTTTTGGTATATATACCCTCTTTGGATTTGTTTTTTATTTCTCTTCTTGTTCAAGTTATTGTACAAGTCTTTGGCGGCACGGAGTAGAGGGGGCAGGTCGCGGGAGGGCGCGGGGGGTGTTCATCTCGGGAGCAAGGGGAAACTTGATGGAGGGTGGCCCTTTTCGGCTTAGAAAGTACAATTACCGCCGCCTGAGCGAGCGTAATACGTGAATCTACCTTGGCAGAGAAGGAAAAACCAAACCTCAGAGGGCCAAGTGCCGCCGCACCCGTATCCTTGCCACTCTGATGATCACCCCGTCCGTCGACGGTTTGGCATGACGGGCCCGCCAACATGGCAACTGCAAGGCATGAACCTCCGTCTGCTGCATCCACTACGCCCCCGTTCGCCGCCGCCAGCTTCTCGTACGAGGAACCCAAAGGTCGGACGGGCTCGGCTGCCCGAAACCGATTTAGATGAAGCCGACCGCTCGCCCGAGAACGAGGGGGGGGGGGGGGGGGTCCCCGCCCGACGACGCGGTGAGGGAGAAACTCTTGACGATATCCCCCAAACGTCGTTCCATCCGCGAACCTCGGATAAGGATGGGAATTCATCAAAAGGATCTTTTCCGATAACGACGGCACAAATGGCCGGAAGAAAAAGAATCGGGGTTGGGGTTGGTTCACGTCTCGGACAGTTGAATCTCTGCCAAATCGGAGACTTTTCCTACTAGGGCCCCCCCATCTTGCAAGGGGAGCAGCTAGCCTAGACTCGCTGCCCCGTCTCCGGATAGAGGTGGTCTTCTTTTGAGGAGTGACATATCATTACATGTCGGTGACGTGCCATTCCATTGGGAAGGGGGTGGGTAACATGCGTTCCACGGGGGTTGGCACGCATTCCATGGAGGAGGGGGGGGTGACGTACGTCGCGTCTACCCTCCCTGCACCATTCCAACAGCCCCGGTCCGGAGATGACTTGGCGTTTGTTGCGGTTCGGCGCCACCGCCGTCGCCGTCCCTGCCGCCGTCCATGCCGTTTCTAGCATACGTCAACACGACGACGACGACGACGATGGCGGCGGCGGCGGCGCAGGATATGAATCGGCTGGAGGAGGCCATTGTAAGACCAGCAGCGGTGCTGGGTCACGGTCGAACTGCGTGGCGCTGTTTTCCAACGCCTCCTCGCCACGATCACAAGCTCGGCCCAAACGCCCGGTCCAAGTCTCCCTTTCCTCGCGCTACGAATACTCGACGTCTCTCTCGAAAGGATAGGGGTCTCTGATGACCCTCCCCACCTGCGCGTCCCAGCCCGCCGCGTCGGCCCCGCCCCCCTCGCCCGGCCGGCCGCCGCCGCCGCCGCTGCCCTCCCCGCGCCCGTCCCGAACCCTGGCGACGCGCCCGCGGCCCCGGACGCCCCTGACGAAGCCGTTGCTCAGGCCGAGCAGGCCGGCGCTGGCCAGCAGAAGCACCAGCAGGGCGAGGTTCCCGGCCTGCGAGACGTTGCCGCTGAAGACGGCCACCATGTACACGGCCAGCTTGGCCGCGGCCTCGAGGTAGCCCTGGGCGGCCGTCTTGGCGAGGAGCCAGGCGTCGGTGGTCAGGGCGGCGAGGTCGGCGGCGGGGCCGCGCATGCGCACCTTGAGCGTCGGCGAGAGCGGGACGAGGTACTCGGCGAGCTTGGCGGGGGACGACGACGGCGGCGGCGGCGGCGGAGTGCGCTGCTTGATGATGTAGATGTTGAGGACGCGGGAGGCGATGAGAGCCAGGATCGAGGCGAGGCCCCACCCTGGTTCGTCGCGACGTTTAGCACAAAAAAGAGAAAGAAAAAAGAAGAAGAAAAAAAAGCGTCTCCTTCACGGGAGCTCGAAGAGGATGGGTGGGGACAACAACTCACAGTCGGCCAGCAGGACCATGATTGCCAGGGCGGCGAGGGTGAGGGCCGGGGTGGCGAGGTAGAGCAGGTGGCTGGCGCGCTCAAACTCCCACTCCCCGGCGCCGTCGTCGTGCGTAAAGGCCCGGCCGCGCCTCTGGCCCCGGCGGCGGCGGCTGCTGCTGCTGCCGAGGGTGCCGACGTCGAGGGTGATGATCTTCTCCCCGGCCCCGCTGCCCACGGCCCCGGCCCCGAAAGCTTCGATTCCGCCGCCGCCGCTGCCGGCTCGCTGCCTCCTCTTCAGCTCCCGCTGCCGGGCGCGCTCTTCTTGGACCCCGAGCCGCGACAGAAAGAGCAGCATCCCCGGGTTCGTGACGCGGACGTCTATCCTCCGCCCGTCCGGGAGCGCCCGCGTGCCGAAGATGCCAGAGGTCTTGTTGTCGCTGCCGGCGCCGACACCGGCGCCACTGCTGTTCCACGCGACGCCGTCGGCCGCCTGCTGGTAGTGCAGGCCCGGGGCGAGGACCAGGGCGTCGAACCAGGAGGACGTCCCCGTGAGGGCGGTGCGGTTGGCGATGGTTTGGAGGTCGGCGAGGGCGACGAGGCCCGCCGCCGATAGGGAGAGCCCGGGTAACGGTTCCTTGGAGAGGACCGGGAAGGGCATCGTCTGGGTCGCCTTCCTCGGCTCTCTTCCTTTTTATCTCGTGAACTCGATGAGGGGCTTGGAAGCAACGGGTATCGGCGGCGGTGAGGTGGTCCCCTTCCCCCCTTATTTGTGCGCGATCCGGCGCTGGGAATCTGAGGAGTGAGAAACGGAGGAGAGAGGGGGGGGGGAGCCTTCGGCCTCGCGCCACGATGACGTGGTCGAGTTCCGTGAGAAAATTCAAGGATGTCACGGGATGAGCATGGTCCATTCGGTCTTCTTTGTTTTCCCCCACCCGCCGGGCAAGAGGGCAAAGAAAGGTCGAACGACGTCTTAACTCGAGGCTTTATCCTTTTTATCTCGAGGGAGCTAGCTAGCTAGCCGGCTGTCTGTCTGTCTGTCTGTCTGTCTGCATCGGTCCACCGGCGACAACCAAGCAAAGCAAAGAGTCCGAATGACCTCGGAACAGGGTTCGTATCCCGCCAACCGCATGCAGGCTGACCCTCGTCTCGTCTCCACGCCGAATCAACGTCCAAACTCGGCGCCCATGTGAAGCTGGACGGATCCAAGGCTTCCAGACCGTTGCGGAAACGGCGCCTCCCACAACCGATGCTACGCTACGCTACGCTACCCTCCACACCACACCCGCGCGCTAGACGACGCCGTCGACGTCGACTCCGCACCATCACCTGTATATCTAATCACGCACACACACACACACGCTCATCCCCGATTCTACCGATCCTGCCGATGCCGGCCGCCGCCGGGTGGGGGCACCACCGTCGGAGCTAGACGTGATTAGTTGGCACGTACCCATTTACCAGTACTCACTCGAGTGGGAAGTCTGTCTGCATGTCATTGATGAAAGATGGACGCTGGCCGTCAGATACAATACTCCGTTCACAACGGACGACAAGAGCGAGTGGGACGAGGCTACAAGTCGCCGGAGAGCGCGGGCTGGAAAACGTGTCCCCGACCGTCGCACACCGAATGCCCCATTGGAGTTGCCCGAAGATGAATGCTGGGCGGCCCTCCCCCTCTCTTTTGCCTCGACCTCGCCTTCTCCATGTTACGTCTCCCACCGCGCCGCGAGGGACTTGACGACCTCCCAGACCGTCTATCAAACCCGCTCAGTCCGGGGTGCCATCCAGTCCCATTCCCGGAACCCCCAAGGCGCCTTTAGATAAAAAACAAGACAAGCCGTCCCAACGCCGAAGCAAAGCACTCAACCTCGGCCCCACCTCACCGGGCCTCGGGCGGCGTGTGAACACCTGCCACCCCCCTCTCCTTTCTCGCAACTCGGCTCCGAAGCCTTGCACCAGCGACGATTAGGAGGAGGCGGTGGTGGTGGTGGAGGGTAAAGGAGCGCCAAGTCCAAGCCGAGTCCGGCTGTGATGCAAAAGAAAGAAGGTAGGTGTAAGGTGTCAGGGAGATCAGGGCGATCAGGGAGACCACAACCCTATTCCCCTCTCATCACAACGGTCGTCCCGTTATCCCTACCAAGGAAAAAGAAGGAAAACAAAAACTACTAAAAATAACTGTACCCGTCCCTCCCGTTCCACGAGGGAGACGACGTACAGTTTGTCGCCATTCGTCACAGGACGAGAGAGAGAGACACGCAGGATCCGACAGCGCGTCCCATACACACTCTACATAGGAAGAAGTAAAAAATGCATGAACCAAAGCACCGAGCCCGACAAAGCCAAGAAAAACGTCCCGGCGTCTTGCACCCCCCCCCCCCCCCCCCCAAAAGGGCCCCGGCCGTATTGGGCAAATCGGTACGACTGCCGCGACCAACGCTCCACACCGCCTCCTCCATCCAACGGCTCGCCTGCCTGCCGAACCGGCCGAGTCGAGAGATGCCTGCGGAAGAGACATGGGACCGGCCGGGACGTGGCGGCGCGGTGGTCGTGCGTACAACGAGTGCGAGAGTATCGTGTACGGGTGTGTACTGCCACCACGACTCGCGCGAGGGTATCGTGTACGGGTGTGCCCTGCCACCACGACTCGCGGCTCTCTCTTTCTCTTTCTCTCTTTCTCTCTCTCTCTCTCTTTCTCTCTCACCGCTCACGCACGCACGTGAAACCCCCCCCCCCCTCTCGCTCTCTGTGCTCGCGGCAGGGGACCGAGAGAGCCCGCCCGGAGACGAGGCCAAGCCGCCACGCAGAGAGGCGAGCGCGTACCGTTGCCCGGAGAGTTTTTAGAACAGAAGAAAAGAGAGAAAGAAGAAAGAAGACAAAAAAGAAAAGAGTTGTCTCGGTTTCCTACCCGAGACGAGGCAAGACGGAAAGGGTAAGAGAGAGAGAGAGAGAGAGGGAGACAGAGACAGAGAAAGAGTGTGTGCATTTCATCCCGCTTCTATTTCCGTGGCCTTGGTATAATCTTGGTCAAACGCCGCCGTCTCGGGATAGAGCGAAAGGGGAGGGGGGGGGGGGGGATCTCATGGCGGTTTGCGTCTTCCGAGAGATGTCACTTTCCCATCATCTTTTGGAGCCAACCCCCATTTCCGGATACAGGGGTTTTTTTCTTCTTTTTTTCTTCTTCTTTTCTTTTCCCGAGTCAAGAGTGTTGTCTCCGGTTTGACAAGTACCGGCTTCCGCCGCAGGCGCACTGCACCCTTCAAAAGCGTTACAGAATGATGCGTGTATCGTTGACTCCCCCGAGGGATAGGTGACTGGGCACACACACACACACACGGAACTCTTGTCCTTGCTACGGTCGTTATTGTTCTATCTTGACTCAATGAATTAATGGTGCATCGTGACTCTAGAGTTCCGTGGCATCTCCCCCCATGCAGTAGACTGGCGTCGTAGACTCCACCCACAACCGTTTTTTGCTAACCGACTCATGGTTTCCCTCGCCTGGGAGACCTGGTCCATCACTCAACCTGCCGGATTTACAAAAGACCAGACGTTGTTGCAAGGCAAATCATTGATAGATACATGTCAACCCTGGTGGCCAATAGGCGCAAACGAAGAAGAGAGAGAGAGAGAGAGAGAGAGGCGTGCCCAGGTGCAACCGTGTTCGTAGATTAGTCCAATTTATGGGCATGCGAGCAGCTGCTCGGCGACATGGAAGCCTTGTCTCCACTGTACATGCTGCACCTGGCGTTCTCTTTCCGGCGGCGGCCCCCCCCCCCCCCCCCCCCCCCC
>MU846111.1:28139-105433 GCA_030867225.1 Colletotrichum caudatum
CCCCCCCCCCCCCTCTTCGCCCATCAACAAGTATGGCATTAGATTACAGACAGCCTCAGAACAGTTATCAATAATTGTCATATGTCCTGGCCCGTCCTGCTGTGCTAAGAGTCTCAAAACCCCATACCGACGCTGAGTCTTTCGCTAGCTATCGGCATCGGCCTCGCTGGGTGATTTATGCATGGGCGCCAGCTGGCGCAGCCTCCTTGGGGGCCTCGGCGGCGGGAACCTCCTTGGGGGCCTCGGCGGCGGGAACCTCGGAGGCCTCGGCGGCGGGAACCTCGGAGGCCTCGGCGGCGGGAACCTCCTTGGAAGCCTCGGCGGCCGGGGAATCCGTAGGAGCCTCAGCAGCGGGGGCCGCGGCGACAGGCGCAGCGACGACGGGGTTGGCAATGTTGGCACCGGCGATGGTCTTCTGGGCAACCTGAAGGATGTTCTCCTGGCCGAGGGTGTTCTGGGGGAAACGGGAGTTGAAGCCGATGACATCGCGGACGGCGACGAAAGTCTCGGGCTTGACCATGAGGCGCTGGGTCGAGACGAGCCACTGGACACCCTCACTGCAGGGGGGGGTGGTGAGGGAACCCATGTAGCTGGAGCACGGTTAGTGACGGTGCACACATGAAGAGGATCAAACACGGCATCTTACCTCTGGAAGTTGCCGGCAGTGAGCAGGCTGACAACCTCCTGCATGTTCAGGGCGCCGGTCTCGGTGACAGTCCCGGGCTCCTTGATGGCGTCGAGGGAAGAGAAGACGGTCTCGAGCAGGTTGGAGGAAGCGGCAGCCTCAGCCTCAGCCTCGGCCTCGGCCTCGACCTCGAGAGGGGTGGTGCCCATCAGGGGGATGGCCTTGGGGGACTCGGCGGCGGCGGCGGCGGTGGCGGCACGGCGTGAAAGCTTGCTGCGGCGCTCGACGGTGGCGTTTCCTGCAGCAGCACCATCCTCGGCGGCGGGAGTCTCGGCGGCGGGAGCCTCGGCTGCGGCACCGCGCTCCAGGTCGATGTAAGTGCCAATGACGGCAATCTCTTGGTTGGCGCCCTCGAAGACCATGTGCATCTCCATGGCCATGCTCTTTCCAGAGTCGAGATGCTCGCTCGGCAGGTGGAAGTGGAACTGCTGCAGGGTGAAGTTGGTGCCGCCGACCTGCATCGACCCGCCCTTGGCGATAACCTCGACGGTGGTTCCGAGGTTTTCGAACTCGGTTCCCTCGGCCATGTCGGGGATCTGGAGGTTGATGGAGTTGCCGGGGATGACATTGAAGGCGCCGGCGACCATGTCGATGGGGGACTGGGTGGTTCCAGTGGCGCAAAGGGCGTTGGCGGTGACGTCCAGAGCGACCCAGTTCAAGGGGCCCTATCAAATGCTGTTAGTCTCTGGTGGGGGGTCGGCGCCTAGCGACGACGGGTGACGTGTGTGTGTGTGTTGGTACTCACGGTGCTACCGGTGTAGGCAAAGTTGTTGACCTTGACCTTACCACCCTCGGCGCGGGGGTCGATGTGCGTTCCGTAGGCGCACGAGGCGAGGACGTGGGAGACGGAGGCGGCCAAGAGGCCGGCGGTAAAGATACGGGAAGCCATTGTAATGAAGGTAGGTTACGGGACCAGCGCGTGGGAGGCCTACAAGGGGTGGAAATAAGGAAGGAATAGAAGCGTGTCTGGGGGGAAAAAGTAAAGTAAACTATTGAGACAAAGTACGGACCAGCCCTCTAGGGGAAGAAACGAAACGAACGGTAAAGAAGTTAAGGATGGTGAAGAAAGGACAGGTAAATTTGATGATGGAAAGTGAACGAGATGAAGCGAGAAAAAAAACGAACAAGTGGTGACACGATGGCATGATGTCTATATAGTCGTCAAGCGACAGAGAGCAGTTGAAGAGACATGGCGAGGATCAACCAGGACAGTCCAAGAATAGCATCACGGCCGTTGAACCCATGCCGGAAACGGGCGAAGGGGACAGGCGGCGGAGAAGTAAACCGTGACGAGCATCTTGGCGGGCGCTTCATGCAGGGTGTCGAGGAGCAGCAGCACGGAGAGGCCCAAAAGCAAAGCGAGGGACTAGTACAGTAGTACTACTAGGCGAGGCGAGCGAAGCTGAGGGTTCCCTGTGTTTGGGGATGAGCGGCTCCGTTTCCCACGGTATCACGGGTGTGTTTCTGGCGAACAGAGCAGGGGCTCTCCCAAGCTTGTCCATCCAATGCGACGGTATGTCATCTGGACCAGGTACTCCGTACGCAGCAGACACTCACTCGCATGGGCTGAGGGGAGAGCCGGGCGGGCACCTGAGAGAGCGGGAGGAGTGCGTCGGCAGGGTGAAACTGCCAGGCTCCGGAGGGCTCGACGGAGTGTGGGGAATATGGCCATTTTGTCGGTCCAGTGCTTGGCCACGGCGGGCGGCGAGGGTTGACAAGATCCTTGCGGGTGAGGGGGCTGCACGAGTCTCAATGCGGGAGCTGGAGGGACACAAGCGAACGAAGAAGTCTCGGTACTGGTACTGGCGGTTCGGACGAAGTGGATCGATTGGATGATGGCCCATCCGTGCCAAAGTCGCCCGGCCCATCGGTGATGCTGATGGTGATGATGCATGCATTCATGCATGCATGCCCTTGTCGCGACGACATGGGAAATGAGTGAATGGTGGTGAAATGATGGCGATGGCGATGGCGATGGATGAGAAGAACAGGACAAATGGACTAAAAATAAGCATTTGGAATGATCGACTGGCGTTTGTCGTCGACGCGCGGCCGGAGAATATGCTATGTGTCCAAGAAGGAACAAGAAATGCGGCTCTCTCTCTTGGGGTCCCAAGAAAAGATGCCGAGAGATGCACCCAAGACTTTTGACGTGGCTGCTGCCCGTGTGTGGAAGGAAGGCCAAGATGGATGGTGGCACGCACGGTACGGTACCTCCGGACGCTGCGGATGGTGGGCCAGGGGAGATGTACCTTGCACCACGTGACGCAGCGTGGCTCATCGGATGGCTCCTTCTCTCGTCCCTGGTTACGAATACGTGTGTGTGTGTCCGTACCTGTACAAGAAAAGGTGGAGGAGGGTGCGATGCGATGCTCACAGACAGTGGAAGTGGAGTGAGGAACCACCCACCGGATGGCAGGTGCAAGTCAGGGGCAAGAGGCTGCTGGGAAGAACCTAATCGCTCAATGGCAACACCTTAAAACCTTAACCCCCTTTACAGCATGCATAACCATCGCCTGGTCCGGGTCATCACCAAAGGGTTGGTTTGGGTTGTGTCCGCACCCGTACCCTAGGAGGTACCAACGTATTCGTTCGTAGATACCCAACGGTAGTAGTAGTTCAAGTCCTCTCCTTCAAAGGCACAGAGAGAGTGAGATTGTGTTTGGAGACACAGGGAGGGGGGGGGGTTCTACATGGCCCGGATTCTGCAGCCAACATGGCGTGCTGAGACGGCGCACCAAAGGCAGTTTTAACTGAGTTGATTCCAGACCGTGGCGGAAGAGAAAGAAAGGCGGCCGCAAGGTCGAGTTCGCTCCGCGGAGCCTGCGTGCCGTCACCGTATCGTAGCGCGACCGGTCGGGTGCTTGCCGAACGCGCGCCAAAGACTGACGAGGCATTGGGTTTCGCGGGGTACAATGGGAGGTGAGAAGGGATGACAGGAAAGTAGTCGGCTGATTTTTGCAGGGCCAAGAGCTCCAATGGTCGCCAAGTCAAACCGTTGGGGGGGGCGAGTCAACGAAAAGACGCTAGCGAAGAAGAAGAAGAGGAGGAAAAAATGACATGGGAATCACAACCCGTTCACGACGACCCGGGGAATGAGGAGCCAGCCGAAAGGCAGAGTGGAGTGAGTGAGTGCAGGGGCTGGAAATGGGAGATGCACGGAGAAACAGCGAGATGGGATATGACTAAGCGAGGCCGTGTGTGGCTGAGCCAATGGGACGAACTCGTGGCACGCGTGACATTGTCATTGTAGCGTGCCATCCAGGCGGTAAACCGTTTCGAGTACGTACCGCCCCTGGTACGAGTACGTAGCATATTATGTACGTACATACATACCTACGGATACTCCGTTCGCAGATTACCAGCCTATAATACCTAGTAGTATACTCCGTACTAGGTACCTAGGTAGTGGGTGGTATGTGGATGAATACCTACACTGGCACTCGTACCCACCTCCGCCGCCAAGTCTTGTACCTCCTGATTTCATCTGGGCATGTCTCACGATCGATTCCCCCATACAAGCCAGGGCGCCTGCGACAAGCTTCTGCCCTCCGCTTCTCAACCTTCAACCAATCTTCGTCGCCGCCAACGACGTCGACGTCGTACCGTATTCGTCCTTCCTCCGCTCCATCCTCTCGTCTCTCCTCCTCCCCTTCGCTCACTCCCTCGCCATATATCGGTATTCTCACGAGTTCGCCACACGCCCCGTCCGTCGTATCCATCCCTCCCTCTCCGCCCTCTGCTCTCCACTTCCCGTCTTCAGCTCCTCCCATCGGCACCGCCTGCCCTCATTCGAAGCTCCTTGGCGCTCTCCAAGCTTCAGACGCACCTCTTCGCGCCAAGTCCCAGCGCCTGCCGGAACCGCCTCTGATGTTCTGACGACTACCTAGCTTGTTGTACGGCACACGCAACCATGTGCCATGCCACACCAGCTCGAGAGGCGTTCCGCTCCTCGGCGCCTGCCTGCCTGCCTTCTTTCGTTATCCCTTTTGGACCCCTTTCTCTGCCGTTTGCCAAGTTGCCCAGCCCTCACATCCATCTCCATCACCTGCGAATACCCCCGATACGAAAGCGACGTCGCCCGACTTACCCCTCCAATGTCTTTTGTCCCGCACCCACCCCCCTTGGCGAGCTCCGAATGCCGTCTTGGAAGCCAAGCAGTCGTCACCTCTTGCCAGTTCTCGGGTTTCCAACTGGTCTTCTGCGACGCATAAACCGCGCCGATAGCAGTCACCGACCGCGAGCCAAGCCAAATCTCTGCTCATAATTAATTCGTCAGCAAGCACTGCCCGTCCTGTTGGCTTGTCAGTCGGTCCCTCCAGCTTCCGCAACATCGCCGGCGTCTAAGCTGTCGTCAATCAACCAAACCCGAATGACGCCGAGGATGTGACGCGTGCGTCCATTGAGCAACCCAGACAGCAGCCTCCCGTGGCACTGCTATGACCGCTCTCAGCTTGGAACCAGACTCTTGAAATGTGCTCCAGTAGGCATTTCTCAGACGAGCCTGCATTGAGCAAAGGACAACCACAAGAACTCGGGAAACCTGCTACTCCGGATGAGAGCCTCTGGCACCATCGTCTTGGGACCATATGTGTAATGGCTGGCACGTCCCAACCAAAGACTGGCTTGTGGAAGAAGGCAACATCCATCCGCTCCGCGCAAAGGCTCATGGCCCACGCCCGCAGGGTCCGACACTTCATATCGCACCTCACGCTTAGCCCAAAGAGTCCTTTCTGGCGATGTGTCCGACCTCCTTTCTTCAGATTGCTTGAGGGCTCTTCGGTGGCTTCGCTACCAAACTGTTTCACAGTCCACATGGCATCTTCCGGACCAAGTCGACCCCTGCCAACCGCCTAGCCCAGGTCGTACCCAAACGTCTTCTCCGCATCACACTCTCGCCAAGCTGGTTCTGACCCTTGCAGATTGGCCACTAAGGCTGAAACCCGGCGACTAGCCCATTCTAGGTTGCATTCTTGGCCATCGAATCATCCTGCAGTACTTGGCACTTGGCTGCTTGTCCCGCCGTGGCTCCAAGGCCCTAGGGCTAGTGCGAGCCTCTAACTGACCGCTGAGAAAAACAAGCAAAACAAGCTTCTGGTTGCCCAGCCCCTAGGCACAAGTGAAGTCCCAAAAAAAAAAAAAAAAAAAAAACCCCCCCCGAGACAAAGATGAACAAGATTGGCAGCTAAATGCGATTTCTCCTTTGCCATGACTGAAAGCTGCTTGCCCGCAACTCATAGCATCTGGTTTAGCTTGGTATCGCCACACTAACCTGGCTGAGAACTAATTAATGTCTCCATTAACGTGCTTCTCGACCGACGACATACGGATTGAAACGTCGATAACAACCCCTCTAGCGATGCAGAACAGCAGCACCAACCGGCCCCGTATCTATCACGAAACATTGATTATCTGGCTAGTGTCGGGTAAGGAGAGTCACAAGACCACGGTAAAATCTCAAATGGTTGCTATGCCCATGAAAAAGTCATGAAACGTAAGACTCCTCGGTCGACTTCCTAGTTCCTCCCCTCTTTATATCTGGGGGAGGGGGGTTCTTTTCCTTTTTTTCTTGTTTTTTTTTCCTTTCCCCCCGAGGCTCGCAACCCTTCGAAGCCACCAACACCAGCCATATTTAAGTGGAGATCGCCGGTGGAGAGCGCCGACGACGGGCCCTGGAGTGGGGCCTTCGCAAACCGGATTCGGAATGCGAGGGTCCACAGAACGGCAGTGGCTCGTTGGTTGTATCCGTTAAGCCCGGCAAGGTCGGCTTTGAATCGTAGAAACAGACCCGAGTAGAGCTGCCAGTGGACTCGAGTACGACGGGAAATGATTGGGCAATGGTGAGTGACGCCGGGATTACTGGGTAAGCTAAAGGGTTATTGTTCCCGCTAGCGCGCTCGTGGCAGGCTTGTCATCCAACCTAACCCAGCCGGGAATCCGAAGCTATGCGAGACATCATGTCCCAACGTCTATAAAGTAGTTGCACTTTGAAGCCGATGGATTTCCCAAGCATTCATCATCTATCCATTAATATACAATATTGACAGCTCAGTCCTACATATTGCCCGTTCCCGCTGTACCCAAGCCCTGTGGGGGAAAAAAGAAGGGAAAAAAAGAGGAAAGAAGAAAGAAATGGTCACACTCGCCCAAATACGGCGGTCCAACGCCCAGGTCACGGCGGAGACCGTTCCGCGGACAGCCGTGTTCGTCGGCGGGACGTCGGGCATCGGCAAGCTGACCCTCACCGAGCTCGTCTCCCTCGGCTTCCCCGTGAAGGCGTACGTCGTCGGCCGCAGGGCCACCGAGGCCGCCGCGAGGCCGCTGCTCGAGGACCTGCGCCGGAGGAACCCGTCGGCCGAGCTCGTCTGGGTCGAGGGCGAGGTCTCGCTCCTCTCCGAGACAAGGAGAATCTGCGAGTGGATCAAGGCGAGGGAGTCGCGCCTCGACTTCCTCTGCCTGACGGCGGGGTATGCCCCCTTTGGCGGGAGAAACAGTAAGAAAGCACCGACGACAACCCCCCCCCCCCCTTTTCTTCCAAGTTAATTACCCCTTTGAGACCGTGGGAAGCTACTGATGCGTCGGGTGGGGAAAAAAAACAGACACCGCGGAGGGGCTGGACGTGACGCACGCGCTCGAGTACTACGGCCGCATGCTCTTCACGCTGCACCTGCTCCCGCTCCTGCGCGCCTCCCCGGCGCCGCGCGTGCTCACCGTCCTCGCGGGGAGCATGCTCCGCGGCGGCGGCGGGGCCGGTCTCCTCCTCGACGACCTCAACCTCGAGGGGCCGGGGGCCTTTGGCGGCGTGCGGACGCAGACGCACATGGCCGTCATGAACACGCTCTTCCTCGACCGGCTGTCGGCGGGGGAGCCGGTCGACGAGGGCGAGGGCGCCGGCATCACCTTTGTGCACAACTGGCCCGGGGCGGTGAACACGGGCAACGCGGAGCGGTACCACTCGCCGAGCCTGTGGTCGCCGGCGCCGCTGACGGCGCTGCTGCGGCCGCTGTTCCTGGTGGCGGGGTACGGCGAGAAGGAGGCGGGGGAGAGGCATCTCTACCTCGCGACGAGCGGGGACATTGGCGGCGGCGGCGGCGGCGGGTCGCGGGTCCGGGACGGGGAAGCGGGGAGGAACACGAGGGGCGAAGAGGGGCGGCGGGGGCTGTTCCTGGTGGACCACAAGTGCGAGGTGGTCGACAAGAGGGAGATCATGGAGGAGCTGAGGGCCGAGGCGCAGGGGAAGGTGTGGGAGAAGACGATGGAGATCCTGGGGCCGTATCTGTGACGATGTAGCCGCGGGAGGCGGCTCCGGGCCACCGGTTTTTTTCCTTGTTTGCATTTCATGCAGTCACCCCGGCTGCATCCGTCGGCTCGATGATTGACCACTATAGACGCTGGTTTACCACAGACACTGGGTAGATAGGCCCTCCACTTCCATTTAGGTTGCCCTGTAAAGTGCTTCTGCTGACATACGGACATGTCTCGGCCCTCGTGATATTACGCCACCAGCTCTTTGGCAACCGCCCTGTCTGTCGTTGATGATGATGTTTCAGAAAACAATGGAAGGCGTATTGGAGGAGTACGCGGCATTACCAAGCTCTCTGGGGATTCTGGGGATTGCGCACTCCAAGTCGGACTCCCCCGCCCGGCTGGCGAAAAGAAGATATTACCGGCTTGTCGTACTACTACTGCTGCTGCTACCATGGCCGCGATCTTGCGGGTCGGCCTCCTCACGGCCCTCGGCCCCCGGACCATGTGGTCCGACTGGACGAGCAGTCGGAAAAACGGCAAGCATGCCGGCAACGAGTTCGCGCTGCTTTTTTCCCATCCCCGCGTTGCGGCCGCCTTGTATGAGACGTGTGGCTGCCAATTCCGGCGGCGGCAGCAGCATCCGGCAGCCCTCAAAGAGCCTCCTCCCATATCCCACCAAGCCCCTATCCGCATAAAGCAAACGTCAAATCTCCGGGGGTACGTTTCAACGCCTCGGTGCTTTGAAAACTCCAAGAGAGAAACCTCGAGACGCGATGATGACGGAGCAGGCGGTGGTTGAATCGTTGTGAACACGCTGCTTGGAGGGCAAGTACAGATATGTCAGTCAATCCTGCTGGCGTGTTTTCAAGCACTACCGGCAACGATCATCTTCTTTATCGGGATATCCGCAGGGTCTGACACGCCAATTTTCTTGATTCCGCTCTACCGGGTCGTTATCTAGGTCAGTCAAACGCTCCATTATGGTTTGGTAATCATGGCAGATCTCGGTTTTGGCAAAGAAGCAAATGAGAGGTGCACCATATAACATGAATCAAAGGCACGGTCTCCCAGCTTGTGGATTCACGAGTTACGGCAAGAAACAATTATTATTATCACAACCCGTTTGTGCGGGCTTTATCATCAGCTAGTTCCCGCACCAAAACCAACCGCCCCGAGGGGAAAATGATCAAAGAATCGAAAATGTAAAATGGGAATTCGAATCCCAACATTTGTATAAGAATGCGCCGCGAGCCGCGGGCGAGACGGGCATTCCCCGTTCCCGCCATCCGCCGGGGACTCCTCGGCCGTTCTCGGGTGCGTGAAACACACACACCGCGGCCCGATATCCGTTTCAACGGAACTCACCACCTCCCTGGCAGCGGGTCAGAGGGATGCCACGCTGCCTCTTGATGCAGGCGGTGATGGCGCCGCCGACCCAGGAGACGCCCTCGTAGGAGCCGTCCTCGTGGGAGTCGGCCATGAAGGTGCCGGTCTGGCGGAGGCTGCCGGGGCACCCCTGGTAGGTGCGGCCGTAGCGGCGGTTGGTCCAGGGGCGGCTGACGACGACGCCGGTGTAGCCGTCGTCGACGGTGCCGCGGATGAGGTAGCCCTGCTGCGTGGTCCAGGAGCGGGTGTAGTCGACGCCGAGGCTGCCCCTGAGGCGGTCCTTGATGAAGCTGAAGTCGAGGCCGGCGCTGACGCTGACGCTGTTGCTGATGGACCAGTACTTGGCGATGGTGATGTCGATGCCCTTGCTGCCGGCGCCGATGACGACGGGGGACATCTGCACGTCCCAGTCGACGAAGCGCTGGTTCTTGTCGATGACGAGCTGGACGTCGCCGCTGCAGTCGCGCTTGCCGAGGGTGGCGTTGTAGGGGACCTCGGGCAGGGGGTCGGCGGGCTTGAAGTTGAGGTACTCCTCGTCGACGGCGGGGGGCTCGGGCTGGATGCCCATGGTCTTGATGAGCAGGTTCCAGGTGTCCTCGGTGACGACGTGGGCTGAGGGGAGGGGAGGGGGGTCACGATGTTAGTGGGTTGAGACACGCAACTGGAGAGTTTAAGGGGGGCTTTTTTTTGTGACTTACTGCGTCCCCCAGCTCCGAAGACGACCAACTCGCCGTTGCGGAGGTTGCGGTCGGCCTGCTCGGTGTGGTTGGTGGCGGGCAGGTCCAGGTTGGCAACCGGGGCCGCGCTGACGGCGGCGGCGGCCGCCGCGAGGAGAGCAACGAAGCGGGCGGAAACCATTGTGTTGGTAAAACGGAAGACAACGGCTTGTACTAGTTGCAAAGACCAATATCGACGAGGGGGGGGGGACCGGAGAGCGTCGAGAGTGGCGAAGGGCTGAGGAGACTGAGGGATGAGGGGGGGTGAGGAATGTTTGCCAGACTGCGGAAGCTCGCGAGGACTTTATACACGGTTCCCATCTCCCAAAGACGCTGCTGCAGTCTGCTCGCCCTTTCGTCTGGCGAGACTCGTCTGCCTTCCCATCACGGCATCGGGCTGGCTCGTATCACCACCAGCGCGGACGGGTGAAGCTCACCCCAAGCCCCGGGAAGACGAAGCCATCACACGGCGCACCTCCCCCATGCAAATGGGTCCGGCGTCAAAGTTGCGAGTCATGGCGGGATGATGTCCAGACAAGCTCAGGGTCTGCCCGTTTTCGGAGGGCAGGGGGGGGGTGGCCAGCCCTCAGCTGGGTTCCCAGGCCCGGTTACCGGCACTGCTCGAACCCTGCGACCTCTTAGCCGCGCGACTGTGTGGAAGGGGACGGACGGCCTCTTGACCGCCGGAAGCAGTCGTCAGAACGATATTGGAGTGGGCTACCTTCTGCATCGAGCCTAGGCGGTACCAAACCACGGGGTTCAGGATCCGCCGAGCGGGTTGGGCCCAACAGGTACCGGTTGTTAGCCAACGCTCTGTGCCGCCGCGGGGTTTGTACACGGTCGAGATGAGAGTGACGGCCGGGCGACGTTGCGCAGAGCCAGAGATTATCAAAATCGACCTGGGCCGGGGAACGAGTAATGCGTTCCAATAGTCTGCGTGTAATTTATTGCCCGACTCTATACGGAAAAAAAAAACATGAGATCAGGGTTGAAGTCGAACCAGCTGCGATACCCTTGAGCCGGCGTAAGAGGCTGCCAGGGAATGTTTCTCTATATGAACCCTCTTGCCGGCCTCTCCTCTCCCTCGGGCTCTGGAAGAAGCATTCGCACACCAGCTCCGGATCACCCAAAGTCTACTTCATCTCTCCAATTCCTCGTCTTATCCCCACACGCATTACTCGGCATATCAGCTCGAAGCAAAGATGCAGCTCACCACCCTCTTCGCTTTTGCGTCCCTGACCGCCGTGTGCGTTTCCCCCGCCCACGGATATGGCAAAACAGGAGCTTTTGGGCGATGGAACGATTGGGCACATGCTGACGAGTGATGAACAGCGCCGTCGCCAAACTCCACAGCGCCGCCGTGTGCGTCAGGCACAGGAGCTACGGCAGCACGGGCAACGGGACGCCCGGCGGCATCGCCTACGGGTCCTTCACGAAGTACGAGATCGACACCGACGCGACCAATTGCGCCTGCGGCTACTACAGGAACCGCCACACCGGCGGCCACCAGTGGGACACTTGCCCCGACTGCTACTTTGTGAGTCTCCCTCTTTTCTCCCCGGGGGTCGGTCCCCGCGAAGCCGAAAAAGCTCGTGGATCTAACGGTTGGCACCCTTAGGATGGTCTCCAATGCCTCTCGAACGGCTGGCACATTGGCGGCGACGAGGTATGTCAATCCCACCCGGCTCAACGCCTGGACGCCAGAAGTGGCATGCTGACCCGGTGTTGTTTTCAAGATGGAGTACTACTGCTCGAAGAAGTGCGGCGCCGAAGGCTCCGAAGCCAACTGAGTTGCGGAATCGATGGGAGTCGACAATGGCGGCGATCAAACGCTGGAGCTGCTGGGTGGAGCGTGATAGTAATTATGGGAGGAACTTCTGGGGCTTTTCTGATCGATAATTAGCGGCACCGATTTTGTAATGTCTAGTCTAGTCACATGTACATACATTATGTTGCAATAACACTTGGTGGTCTCGCTGCGCTGCTTTGCATAAACGTCTACTTGTGACCTTTCTTGGTGGCACGAGTCGATGCTACAGTGTCTTCGCTCATGGTGGACGCGTCCTCTTGTCTGTTGAGCTGATCAAGGCCGCTATAACTAATAGTATTGAAAGCAGCAGTGTTCTGATACTTCCCTTTATCTCGGGCATTCGTGTATATTACACGCTCAGTCTCTGACACGTCTTGTTTCCTTGAATGTTGTACTCCTCACAACTCGGCCGCCCGATGGAACCCATACTTGCGTGTTAGTTAATAGCCACCTGCGACCCCGATGGCTCGTCGTTGAGATTCCAGCCCGAGATGCGCATCAGCGCCCCACAGCCATCAATCAGTTGGCACTATCCGTAATTAGTCGACGGAACCCGTGGGGAAAAGGCGCCGCAGGGTCGGGCGGGATCCATCCATCCGCCCGCTGACGATGAGTACCGACCGTTTGGGGGCCCTTTTCCCTCCTCCACACAAGTGCCCACGTGCGGCTTCGTACCGTACATAGTGGTAGACCAGGTCCCAGTTAACTTATGTTATGAGATGAACACCGGGTCGGGCACACGAAGCGAAAATTAAGTTGCCTTTGCTTCCGCCAAGATTATGTCGATCAGCTGGAGGTCACTAGTCATTCAACCCAAAGCAAGGCGGAAATCTACAGGCGTACTCCGTACCGTACCGTACCGCCCTTGCATGCAGAACCCTGCGACCCACCGGATACCGGCAACGCCTGTTAGACGCAAGGCCCCCCCCGTATGGTATACGTAGTATGTGCTTGCCCCCCCAACCGCTTGGGGCAGTTGCTTCCGTCCAGTCCACTCGCAGTATCCGTACTCTGTAGTTTAGTATGTATACGTGGGCATCGTGACGTCCCTTCCAGCATGTCCGGAGCTTTCCGGCCGGAGGATGCGGGTCGTTCGCAACAGCGGCCTGGAAAAGCAAATTGCCATCAAAATGTAAATCTAATCTCATGGCTCCTCGGGATGAACCGAAACTTGTGCACGGTGCCCAAGCCACACCTAGCATGCACACTGCCATCACGACCTTGGTCTTTCCCAACCGCTCTCACTATAACAGCAGCGGTATGACGGAGTTTCCTGCTCTTATTCTGTGCGGCGTGGTCAGGAATGCTCCGGGAACCGGTCGAAGTCTGACATTGTAATATCATTCGTACGAAGCGCGCGGGCCAAGGGTGCCTCTGGCGGTGAAGGGTGGATGAAATGTATACGGCCGGCTCGCCCAAAAACTGGCGATGCTGGAGGGAGCGGGGGGTGATCGGCTCGCGGCAACGTATAAGGACCCGGTATTCGTGCCCGCGTTGGTTCCCAGTCTTGCTGAGTCCACCCGTTGTTCAGATCTGGTTTAGCTTATTCAGGTGAGGCCCATTGCTTCAAGATGACGCTGGGGTTCGTCCGCTGGACAGATAAGGACGCATGGGGATAAACCCGGACTGATAACTGATGATGACTGGGTCGCTGGAACTTCTCCGAGGTGAGCATGTCACGATATATCCAAGGGAAACATGGTACCGCGTAATAACCCAAGCATCAGATGTACCCTGCAACAGCGCGGTTGTGGGGTGTAATTTAGCCTCCCAGTCGTCCAATAAATCCCCCCTGAATCGCTCTGCCTCCGTGCCCACTAAACAAGGTCCGGTGAGATCGACAAAGGAAACCTCCTGGAAGCTGATCCGAAAGCCGAAAGCCGGGCGTTCTGCTACGGTATGATCGTGACAGCGCATTAGCTGTAGATCGGTGATCATTTCGAGAGAGCTGGGTCCTGTCCAGAGCCAAGGCTCAGAATCGGTCTCCGCTCCAAGATGGATTAACCAGACTGGTACCCAAGTAACAGAGTGCACTGTTTGGGCGTTTTGGTGAATCGGCGGCATGGCAGCGAAGTTGGCTGGGTTTGAGCGGCCCACCAGATAATCAGCGCTGCGGAGTCTGGCGGCCCAACCACGTACGTATGGGAACGATGTGATGGCATTTCCAGGCTTCACGAAATATAGTCGGTCTGACTGCGGGTCGTGCCTCCGACCCATACGATGCCACTCCAATTCGCAGCGAACATTGTTCTGTCGTCTGGTTCCGAGATACGTCGAACAATCCGGAGTATTGGAATATACGTGACACAGTGAAGCAGGCGAAAACTTGGTCTTTGGAATACGAGATAGCCAGCTTCCCCCCCCCCCCCCCCCCCCCCCCCCCCCCCCCCCCCCCGGTCATCAGTCTTAACTCGAGTCAGGTTACCCTGTCAACACCATCAAGTCGCCGCTGGCCTCCGCAAAGCCTCGAACAAGCACAGTTGAAGCCACCCAAAACATTGGTAACCACTAGCTACCACTGTTTTTCGAAACCGGTTCACTATGACGCCCCGCACCATACTATTGGAAATATGTAACTAGGGCCCGCAGCACACTTGAGCTCCTGTGTGAGCTTGTCTCTGTATGGGAGCCCTTTGAGTGACATCGTTGAATGTAACTTTCCTAAAGGAGATAATTCTATTACAATCTTGCATGCTTGTGGGTATGACAGAGGCGCTGCTTGACGCGCCCGCACAAGCTAAGATTGGGTTTGAGAGAGACGGTTTGGATCCTACGGAATCAGTCGATCAGGAAGCTTATCTTGGGACCCGCATCAGCGACCAATTGGCTATGGGGAGGGGACTGGACTGCTTTGTATCAATGGTCACGCCGACTAATCACGCCATCGGTTGTGGGCTATGGTGTTCTTTTGCCCAGCAGACAGCCGCCCAAGTCATGATAACAATGTTCCAAGGGTGGGTAGCCCCTTTCGGAAGACGAGTTCCCATCTCATTATACACATCAGTGGATATACCTGAAGCCGGGATGGAGATGACCAAGTGTAGCCAACC
Source organism: Colletotrichum caudatum (assembly GCA_030867225.1). Taxonomy (NCBI): domain Eukaryota; kingdom Fungi; phylum Ascomycota; class Sordariomycetes; order Glomerellales; family Glomerellaceae; genus Colletotrichum; species Colletotrichum caudatum. The sequence goes on from MU846111.1 coordinate 43,035, forward strand.
CCGTCTTCGGGGGGGCGTCCAATCTATAGCCACGTCCAACCCTGCTCACGCTTCTTGTTCTCCCCGTTTCTGATAAACAGCTAGCCCCAGGGATGCAACGATAACAGAGGCTGCGGTAGCCGTGTTCAGACCATTATTACCAATACGATAACCTGTCTTCGCGTCGGTGTTGGTGTAGCTCCGGGTGGCGGTGACCGATTCCTTCACACGTGTTAGTCAGTCCCCGTGGCCACGACCTGCGAAGTATGCTTTACCAATGTTGGCCACGCCGGAAACGGCGCCGTTTGCCACGTTTCGCACCCTGTCAGGGGCTGCGTTGGCCAGAGTCCAGCTCGGAATCTGCATTACAACCTGGTGAGCCGACGGTTCACTGCGTCACCGCGGTTATCGCGTGTCAAGCTTACCAACATGCCGAAACCGTAACCCCCCCGCAGTGTTGAGGAAATTTGCGGCATATCTTGCTCGCACGTTTGTCGAGGCCAGCCCTTGCACCGTGATCTGGTCACAGGTGTAGATCCAGGCGCCGACAAGCACGTCGACGCTGACGACGCCGCGTTTGACGAGTCCCCCAGGTGATCTTCTCCTTGTGCTCACGGATCGCCGGTTTGGTCGTGGAAGATGCGGGCCATTGCGAGGGCTCGCTCCCCGTCGTTGAAGATGCGCGTCTCGGAAGGATCCGCCGGAAACAGGTGCAACGAAGACACCCCGACGCCGACGGTGATTATCCTCGACCGGGGCCGTCAACGAACGTGTTTCGAACACAGCCCAAAGGGATGCGTTTTACATACCCTTCAACCAGGAAGATGTTTCTCCACGACGAGACGGACCCGAGCCACTTTGACGCTCAGCGACGCGGGGGACGTCGGCGAAGAAGTAGACGCCGTAAGTAGAGGCAGGCGCCGATGTTGAAGCCGTACGCGCCCCCCCCCCCCCCCCCCGACCCAGGTCTGCCTCCATGCCTGTGCCACCTTTTGCGTTGCCGAGGTTCGTCCGGTCGAGAGGAAGGTGAAGAAGTACCATGAGGAAAAGACCATCGGGAGCACCCGCAGGTCCTGCTTGCGGACCAGTCTGGCCTCGGGCCGCGGGGTCGATGACATGGCGATGCGCGGCTTCCGCGTCGACGCCCGGGCGGACCGACGCCGACGTCGACGCCGACGCCGAATCCCCAGCGTTCTTCTCGGATCGAGGGGCGGTATTATCAGGCATCGCGACGGACAACAGCGACAAAAAGGGTTCGCGACCGGGCACGGAAAATGTTTACGGGTTTGTTCGGTATCGAAGTCGAGATGGGTTCCTGCACGTTATCTATTTGCCCGCTGCCATTTCCGCGGCCGGGACTCTGGTGCATACCGGACGTCGTGTGGTGTTCTCTCTCGGCGGCAAAAAAGATAGGACATGGGAACCAAGGAGACGGTTCCGAAGAAAGAATCGCCAAGCCTGCCTTCTCCTCCCGATGTTTCTTCTCGTCGCGAACCGCTGCACGCACGTCGGAGATGCCTCTCTCGTCGGACACGGCAGCCTGATCTAGATATATATGTAGCTTGATTATTATGCAATAACGTATCGAAATCGACAATGCCCAAAAGCCCCGCTGGCGAGAGTGAACCGGAACCCAGACTCACACAACGAGCAGTGGCGAAGCTCTTGTTGCTGCTTCTCCGTCGTACCTCGCTTCAAGAACACCGTGACTTTTTTTTCCTTTTTTTTTTCCTTAACCAGCCAGCCAGCATCCGTCAGCTAGCCCGGCCCCGTCGACGGCTTGCGGGCGAGGACGTCGTGCCAGTACGCACGCGGCGCCATGGCATTCGTTCATTTCTGGGATTGTTACGTCGACGATTACCGGAAATCCATGGGCACATGCATACCTTTTTCTATCTTTGCATACTCCATGATGGCATTACTGTTACGAACCAGTGCCGCACCGGTGGACTACCGGCGGTGGGACGGGTTCGGATAAACCTAGGACCAAAGGGAGCTTGACGGCGGCACACCACGAGACTAGAGGAAGGCGGATTGGGATAATCACCACGATTGGCCCCTAACTACGCTATTCGTTGACTCCTTGACTTAGGGCGAAGAACGCCTCTGACACCGACCTTCGAATATACCTGGCAGTTGGTTGTTTCAATACATGAGTAGGTGGAGTTGCAGACCGAGAAATACCTTGACTCGGGGTCTCTTTGATCAGGCAGTCAGTGACAGGCTAAACCCCCAGAGTGAACCGAGACACGGCCCAGACTCTTCACGTCACGCCATCGTTCGTAAATCAACTGGCGCTACATACGTCAACAATAGGCTATAGTGATTCGGACATGTGTATTGGAAGTCATGAGAGAACTCGCTCGGTGAATATTGACTGTATTCCAAGTCAGAAAGCCTTTCCGATCTGCTAGAAATGCTCCGGGCTATTGTTTACCGTTTCCAGTGACATGGACTACTGAAGGTCGATCAGCAGCAGTCGCAACGATGCTACGAGAGTGTCCAACAGCCGTACTGACTGGTGGAGTCCAGTGCCCATCCACCTCATCGTCACCTCTAACCAGGCCAGGAACGTGACAAAGCCAAAAGTGCGCCGTGCACTCAGGAGCCCAGGATAATATCTAGCATCAAGCCGGGAAATGACGGGGATGGATACACATGACTCCTTTAACCAGTGAGCCTGCAGCGAGATTGAGCTTAATGAAAAAAAATGAAAAAATAGCCGGCGATAGTGCCGTGGGCCTCGGAGGCCAAACGTGCCTCACACTTGGTTGGACACTGGAAGGGGGATCGGGCATAGCCCCCCCCCCCCCCATGCTTCTCCACGACTGGTGTCAAATGACTGGTGCAGGACCGGCAGCTTGCGACGAGTCAAATCGAGACACTGCAATGTTGCCAGTCTGGACCCTGCACGTTTCCAGCACCTGGGTCTGTGACATTGAATCGTGTGGCGAGGAAAAAAGATGGGGGTTTTCAAAGGAACAAGGATATATACGATAGTACGTAATGATTGTGCTCGGATACAATGCGCAGAGATCTTGAACTGTGATTATTGTCGGTTACAACCTCACGACCAGTAGGTATTTTGGTAGCAAACAATTAACATAATATCTCATGGACTCCTTGTAGGAACGGAGGAAGAACCCATATTAGCCCTTACATTAAGCTTGGACGTAGGCAACCCGTGTAACCAATCAAGTCTTGTATCATGTCTATTGCCAAGAGCGACGCTTTCCAACCAGCCCCGAGAGATTTTCCAAAAAAAAAAAAAAATCAGATGAGGTTCTTCAGCGGCTGACCGGCGCGGTACCGTCTCAGGTTGTCCGCGATCAGCTCCTCGGCGCCCTGCGGCCGGCCGCCCGCCGCGTGCGGGGAGATGATGGTGTTCGGGGTCTTCCAGAGACGGCTCGGCGCGGGGAGGGGCTCGGTGACGAAGACGTCGAGCGCCGCGCCGCCGACCTCGCCCTTCTCCAGCGCGTCGGCCAGCGCGTCCTCGTCGATGGCGGTGCCGCGGCCGACGTTGACGACCCACGCGTGCCAGGGCAGCTGCGCGAGGCGCTCGGCGTTGAGCGCGTTGCGGGTCGACTCGGAGCCCGGGAGGATCATGACGAGCGCGTCGGTCTCGGGCAGCAGCTCGGCGAGCCTGTCCTCGCCGTAGACCTCGACGCCGTCGCGGACGCCGGCTTGGCGCGCGACGCCCCTGACGCGGGCGCCGAGGCCGCGCAGGTGCGGGGCGAGGGCCTTGGCGATGTTGCCGAAGCCCCAGATCAGCACGCGCGCGTCGCGCAGCGTCGTGAAGGCGCCGGCGGGGCGGTCGGGCTGGGGCCCGCCGAGGTGGCCGGGCCACCGGCCCTGCAGCTGGTGGTCGCGCATCTCGTAGAAGCGGCGGGCGGCGTTGAGGAGCAGGCCGAGGGCGTGCTCGGCGACGGTGTGGTCGTGCAGGCCGGAGCCGGTCGTGACGGCGATCCTGGAGGTGTCGAAGCCGGCGGCGAGGACGTCGTTGGGGCCGGCGGCGAGGGACTGGATCCACCTGAGGCTCTTGAGGCGGGAGGCGGCGTCCCTGAGGTTGTCGGCCGTGTTGGTCCAGGTGACGAGGCCCTCGGCGTCGGTGTGCTCCTCGGGAACGGGCGTCTTGACGTCGTAGGGGACGAGCTGGACCGAGAAACCCTGGAGGCTGTCCACGTCGAGCTTGAGGGAGGTGGGGTAGAGGAGCTTCATGATGGCGTGAAGAGTTGGGTTCTAGAGCTTTTGTGTCAACTGGATCTTCGTGTCAGTCATGTGCATGTTCAGACAACCTGCGAAGCCATACATACAGTTTCTGAAAGATTGTAAGGGGGTTTACGCAAAACCGGATGATTGTGACCACGTAGATAGAAAGCCGATCGTCCCGAGAAGAAAATGGGCGAGGGGTTGTCATGTTTTACCAACCTCGGGGGAAGTATCACCGATGACGGAGGGCCGGGGGGGGGGGGGGGGGGGGGGGGGGGGGGTTAATGTCGAGAACGGGCCCCGTCAGTCATTGGTGTCGCGGAAGGGGTGATGTCGTTCTCGGGGTAAACCTCAGGAGGAGGCCCTGGGGGGGGGAGGGATCGTGGTGGAGACGGACACACCCTCGCATCCACAGAAAGAGGCGCGGGGAAAGCGGAATAATGGGTCAAGACGTGTCGCGTCGAACAGCAACTGGGAATTTGCAATTTCTGTGCAAATCGACCCCCCTGGCTGAGGCCTTCTTGGGTGAAGGGTTCATGCGCCATAGGGATGACTCGTCCAAAGAAGCAAGTCACACGCGAGCAAGGTTTGAGAGCCCGGACAGCGAACGTTGCTTTCATTGGACGACGTCGGGGCGGGAACGGCTATTGAAGCGGCACGAATCCCGAGCCATGAGTGAGTCGCGGCTATCAAACTTCCAGCCCGTCGGTCTTTGGGTGCGGGGTGTACCCTGTAGGAAGAAAGAGTCGATCGGCTCCGTACATCATCGATCGCTCTCCATGTCTCTGCGTGACGGGCGCGCGCCCAACGTTGTAACAGCTCACAATCCAACTGTGCTCGTCAAAGGCCGGGTTGAGCAGCCGCCGGTTGCCTCCCTCCCAGACTTTGTGGATTGCAGCTAATCCCTCTCGGGAACCCCTTTGCGAGCCCAAAACAGGGGTGCAGGGGTGGTTGCAACGCGACAACCCGCCAGAGTTCGACAGCAGGAGAACACTCGGCTGCTGATACATGCAAGCAAGGCCGGCTGGCGAACATGAAGGCTTCAACCGGTCCGAAGCGGGCACTGCATGTCTGAAGTCTATCCGACGGGACACAAAGATGATGTAATGTGGATGGAGGATTGGAATCGATTACCCATCGACTACCCATACATAACACCATCATCAAACTTCTAGCAGAGTTTGACCAAGTACCTCGGCTCCGGCAAGATGTTCCCAGGCAAGATATTCAAGAGAGTACAAGGTGCCAAGGCACAGTCTGCAAGGCGGTTGGTTCTTCGTGAGGTCGCCAGGTATGCAACAATGGCGATACAATCGCAAAAAACACAGTATTTCAAGTGGAAGTTCAAGGTACTGGTCCAGTGCGGTTGCCCTGTAGGCGTAGGGTCGCACAGGTACACAATATTGACCAGGCAAGGCCGCTCGGACTTTGGACATGTTGATCCGAATAGAAACATTACAGTTTGGCGCCTAAGAAAAGATGAGCCGAAGTTACAGCATCCCCCCCAGCAGTGCCCTGCCGATCAAACCGAGGAGGGGGGGTATAAGAACAGCTGCGTTGGAAAGCAATGCTATTGTCTGGTTTCCCAGCGACGGGTTCAATCCGATTAGGGAACGCAGTGACAATTGCATTGACTTGGTTCGCTCTAATGAAATGTTCTTGATGATTGTTTTGTGTGCACTTCTTCAATCCAGTACAGAAATATGTCCCCATTAGATCTAAATACAATACAACACACATCATACCTCTGTACCAAGATAAACTTTGATCAAGCTAACAATAACCACTATCGCGGCATTCTTTGCCAACCAGTCTTCAGATCTCCCCTTGGTGTGAACCTCGGAAACGGATGGGCTTCCGTGTTGAAGACAACCTCGGTCAATGGCATATAGTCCGTTGGAGAAAACAGCAAGTATAAGTACTTGAGAGTCTCAGCCTACAGCCCCTATATTAGTATTAATTCGTTGTGAAAAGTCATTTCTCTCTGAAGACATGATTAAGTCTGGGGGCGGCTGAAACTTACCAGCCAAAAGCTCTCCATGTTGTCTCTAGCTGCTGGCGGAACCGTTCGTACGTCGTTGAGGCTGGTGTATCCCTCCCCGCCATGTACAAGGGTGTGCCGTTGGAATGATTGGAAAATCCTCCAGCCCCATTCGCGATACATGGAGTTTCCCGTGATGCGGTACATCATGAAGAGGCTTTCAACGGTCTCTGGTCTTTGGAGGTTGTGTGCATCCAGCGGCTTGATTATGCAATCTTGCTTCCACTTTGACAATGCTGGGTGGTTGGTGAGTTAGATGGCAGCTCGTTCTGGCGGGGTGTGTGGGATCCCATGAGAACATACCGCTACTTTGTCTGCGCAACAACCTATCACCGGGCCGAGGTTGCAGGTCTGCGTCGGTAGCGTTGAACCAGGCAATCTCCGGCGCGAGGCCGGTGTCGGTGACGGCGTACATCCCCCAACAGGTGTTCATGAGCTCCGTTGCGAGCTGAATGTCTTTCTCATGATGTGCAGTCCAGCCAGGGTCGCGACGTGCTTCGGCCAACGTACGCCCCTCCGTGGCCTGACACACACACACACACACCGTCAGATAAGCCAGCGAGAGATCGGTTTCGTAGACTTACCGCCATGGCTATTGTCCCGGGAAGGAAGCAGACAAGGTGATCCATCTTTGGTGAAAGAGTCCCCCCAACCCCTGTCGGGAGCTCTGCGATGAACTTGAGAGCGGCGTTGCGAGTGGTCGTGACGAGATGTTTCTCGATGCCGGCCAAGGCGTCTTCCCACATGTCACGGTAGATGGTCTCGCCTGTTTGTAGGTACTGTTTGATAAGATACTCTGATCAAGGTTAACGTCGCAGGCAATTCACAGTTGGGCAGGTTCTTACCATAGTACGAATCGCCCCGGCTTCCCAGTCGAATCTCTCTCGTCGTGAAGCGTCCATGGTCGGGGTGCACAAAGATCGGTACCAGGCCGCCTTCCATCTTTTGATCGTCCAGCACTTTCATGACGCGCTCTGCCTTTTGCCAGTAGATCTCGTTTCCCGTCAGATGCGACAGGTACTTCATTTCAAGCTGGACAGTCGCGGCCTCGGCGGTGGAGGAGGCGCCGCCGTCGGCATGCGAGACGATCCCCTCCCTCTTCCCAATGTTGACGCTGGCGTACGGTACACCCGATCTGGACTCGAATGCGACCAAAAGCCGGTCCGCAAGATCGATGGCTTTGGAGAGGTACACCGAGTCTCTTCTGGAGGCGACGTGCGGCAGCCGCGTTGACAGGTAGTGTGCCGAGAGCAGTCCGCCCATCATGCGAATCGTCGTTTCAAAGGTGTTGATGTCCTGGTCCTGGTTCCAGGTGAGGCTGCGATGCAGCCACTTCCGCGCGTCGGCAAGCGGCTCGGTCAGGTTCATGAGCATCATCGTGTCCAGACTGTCCACGATGATCCACCCGAGACCCTTGGGAGACATGTTTTCGCCTTTCTTGGATATGGGATGAAACACGTCGTGTCCTAGGTAACAAGGTTCCACTCGATTAGCCTATACCTACAAAGGTCTCTATAAGAATGCAGTGATCTACCCCAGGCATGTTTCTTGTACGCATCCCAACTCGTCACGAACGCACTCTTCACTTCGTCTCTCCGTTCATCCCAGTCAGCGAACTGAGACTGGGGGGTGTAGTGAGTGTGCCCAAGGGCGTTATCTGCGAAGTATCCGGCGAGGAACATGCCTGCAAGTCCCGCGATACACAACATGAGAAAGACGTTGCGAAGCCTCCGCCTCAAAGCGGCCTTTGCAGTGTGGGAAGCGGGTACGGGCTTCTTCAAGCCGCCGTCGACGATACCAGCAAGTTTGGGCATCGTGGGCGAGTTTCGTTCTTGTGAGTTTAGAAAGGAACTCAGAGTCGTGGTGCGTTTGTGGTGTGCTCAACGACAGATAGGTTCATAATTGTAGCATCTAGCTCTGGTTTTCGAGGAGGAAAGAGGAAAACCCATCAATGAAAAGAACAGGCAAACAGACTGTTTTCCCCTTCCCCAGCACCTCCATATAACCACGTACATAACGCCCGCAAAGAGGATGCTCAGCAATGCCGCCAGTGGGGCAATGTCTATGGCGGCGGCTAACGTCAACGTCGTTGAGACATTCGTTGTCTCCTCTGTTCCCATTGACTTGGCTCCGGATGTCTACAGGGAGCCCTGTTTGGCTGCATCTTCCGCGAGATTGACCAAAAAAATGTTGGAGGGCCGGTGATAGGGACGAGTATTTGTATGCGACCAACAAGTCTGTGTAATTGGTTACCGACAGCTTGGAAGCGGTATCAGAGCCTGGGCTCTCCAACATATCGCAGCATGTTATTCGTCCGAGTTCCACAAAAAAACGAGGTAAGAATCGATTGTTTGCTTCTGCTCTCTTATCCCGCGCGCTACGCTTGAGGTTGCGGCCGCACGCGGCCTTGGCATGGTCTAATGGGTAAACAATTCGTCAGAATTACCAAGGGGGCAATATGCGCCTCGAGAATCGAAGCCTTGTTGGCCTGCATTGCAACCGCCGCGGGCTGACGATAAGAACAACCAACGCGGAACAGGTGACAGTTGCCTGAACCAACAGAGCAACAGGAAGCGCAGGAAATTACGAGGAATAGCGCCATACACCCAGAAGAAGATGACAGTGTTGCCAGCGTACTACAGACTTGCCCAATTGCCCAACTTGTTCGTCTTGAAGTTGTGGCGGTCAAGAGGATGCCAGACAAGACCGGTAGTTAGCCTTTAGTTATGTCTGCTCAAGGTTTCTCAGCGAAATCCCGCTTCGATCCTCCTTTTTTTCTCTTCTCTCTTTCCGAGTCTTCTTGTTTTTACTTTGCGTGCTAGGAAGAAAGATCAGAGACTCCGGTCAAGATGACTGAAGCGTACCCTCCCGAGACTGATCAAGCCGGTACAGTCACATCCTTCATAGCCCTTCCCACCGTCTTTACGCCCCCATCCAGCTGCTCTTCCATCTATCGACTGAACGGGTTCAGTCTCGTTGCCTACGACCCAGGCTTTGGTCTCGACATCGACTCAAGAGTACGATGTGCTCCGGCAGCAGTCACAACATGGTGGGAACAGGGCCGTCTAGGAATCAACGGCGGCGAAGGGCACACAGCCGTCAGCATCGGACCCCTGACCTGTCCTGACGGATGGAACACAGTTGCAACGTCTGCCAAGGATGAGACGAGCACGCTCGCGATGTGCTGCCCACCGTATGTGTCAATCTGAACCCGGGGAGCATCTCGGTGGCTTCGTTTTTTCTGATATGGGCTCCAACTGTCTAGGGACTACACTCTTGCAAACAAAATATCCGGTTCAGTCGCAGGCGACTGTCGGTCCAATATTCTGACCGGGGCTGTCATCACCTTCGCATCAACATCGGTCACCAACACGCGAGACTGGACCATGGCAACAACAACCGTCGCGAGACCAATTTTCGCCGGTGCCATAGCGATCGTTGGATGGACTTTCAGCACCACAGCATCCGAGACTGCGCCACCTTCGACACTAAGCCTGGAGGAAACTGGCGCGGTAACAACTCAACCCGAGCGACCCGACACCGCCAGCGGTTTCCCCCACGAAGCCACGACATCGGAAGCCTTCACAACCGCAACCTCTCCAGCCCTGACTACGACGACGCCGCCCCCTTCTGCGGGTCTGCCGCTGCCCACCACCATCGGAATTGCTGTCGGTGCCGGATTGGGGGCTATAGTCCTCGCCGCACTCGCGTTCTTCCTATGGCGGAGGAAGCGGAAACAGCAACGCCGGTCCGAGCCGCCTCCTGCCGACGACTTACAGCGCCCGATGCCGGTGAAGCCGGACAAGTACCTGTACGTTGCAAAACACCATGAGCTGTACGGGCAGCAGCCCGAGGTGCATTTGGGGGCGGCCGAGATGCCTGTTCCGCAATACTTTGCGGAGCTGGACGCGGTTGGTCGCGAGAGAGCGTAGGCAAACGATCGGCACACTGACTTTCTGTCAAGGTGCGGAAAGTCTAATTAAGCCTATGACGGGATGGGGCTGTATCAATTTCCGGGGAACTTATTATATGGCGTCGTTCAGCGGGTATCCTTTGTCTGGAATTGTCTGAGGTGGGGTGAATATGAATACGTGCTTCTACATCATGGATAGGCCATCATCTAAAGGATAAGCTTGGACCCGTTTTTTCAATTTTCTATCATGTTTCCAAGTTGAGTAGAGGTAGAGTTTATACGAGGTCTTCACTTAAACTACACTCTATCGCTAAATAAATTTCTGGGGCTCCAGCCGTGGCGGGTGCCAGCCGATTGGATCTCTGTGACCAACCTTGGGCGTCTCAACTATGCAAACGCTTATTGGAAAACATCGCTTGCAGAAATATAGATGCTCCTTGAGCCGTTCAAAGTGCAAAGCATAAAACGACGTGTAGTTCAATTTATTTCTAACCATTGTACATCTTTTCGGCCAAACCTTCATCGAAAGAAGTTAATATAGAGAAGTACCTGTTAGTGGGACAGGCGGCAATTAGTCTGCTACTTTATTTCCATCTTGAATGATGTGTATGTGCTGAGCCCCAGTGTCTTGTGTGAAGTCCAAAACTGATTGGTTTTTAGAAGCTATCTACAGGCTGGGAAGCCGGCTAAACATCGTATCCTAGACGATTCGAGCCGTTCCGTGGAACATGTGCCGAGAGCTTCGTTGCCTGTGGCCAATTGGGTGGTGAGCTTCATCATACTATGTACAGGTAGTGCCCATTACTCATGTTCGGTAACACCGACCGGCTGCCCGACAAGCCGGACCCACTACTCATAGGGCAGGTAGACAACATTAAACAAGAGATTAACAGTATATTAAGGGATCTCTAATTTTAATACTCTAATGCTATGCAGCCAATGCGTTGCTAGATAGCAACTACTCTAGTCTAGCAAATATAATAAGTACTGCAAGCTTCCCGCCTTCTACTACGTTCGAGCTGTTCACTGGCATTTATTTGCGAGTCCAGAACTCTGTTGTTGCTTTTTCCTAGGGTCTGCCTGCGCCTTTCTGACTTTCCCTGATCCTCCGCTACCCGTCACCATGGTCTTAATCACTCTCAAGCACATTGTGCTTCTTATCAGCCTTTCACATGCTACAATGGCGCTAAAAATTCTAATCGGATATCGGAAAGCGAACCGGGTAAGTTGGGCGCGCGCCTTAACGACAGGCCGTTTACTTATCCGATTACCGAATAGGCCGAAGCCCAAGAAATCAATCGGCGAGGAAACATCTTCCGCGAAGATTGGTATGATGACAGGGCCGATGCGGATCAAGCAGCCCAGATCGGCAACGGTGTCTACCTCTCTATGCATGTTGATGGCTACGATGGTGCGGCAGGGGACTGGTGAGTTGTATACATGTTTTTATCTTGGATACGCGCGTGGATTACACACTAATCACGAGTGACATCTCGAACAGGTGGTGTTATGTCTTGGCGGACGCGGGCCCACTCACTCGGGCGCCGAAGGTCTGGATCCCTCAGCGTTTATGGGATAGGCCCGAGACCAACGTTGCGGCCTTGGTAACGGGATACATGCGCCAGGGGGAATCCCCGGACCACGCCTTGAGGTTCTCCCAGACAAAGGGCTACCCCGCCGGGACTATCCAGATGTTGATACCTACAAGAATGGTACAGGACAACACATTGGGCACCAGTGCTCGTTGTTATCCAAACAGACAGCAACTGCCCTACCATCAAGCTGTTGATTACGACTGGGCGAACTTCCGCAACAGGCAAAGATAATAATGATAATAATGATAATAATGGAAATAATGAATGGAATAACCATCTAATTCAGGTAGATAATTATATAAATGCATTTCTCAACTAGCCTAGGGCGCTGAAACCAAGACCCCTCGACCGAGCTTGAACGCAGGATCCTCGGAAGGTCATGTCATGCCGGGCTTGTCTCATGGCACCATCGCGAGGAATCAGCCTTCCAGGAACGAGAAACACAACTACTCCGAGCCCTTGGCAGGCTCCGAGACGGGCGTACGAAGAGAGCTAGGACCGCACGCACGTCACATATGACTTTCGCACCCACAGAAGTTGGAGGAGGGGCTTTCCGGATGCTCATGGATCGTCTGTGCGAGCAAATGGTCCTGAATCATTGTTACCCAGAGTTCTGATGGAATCTTGCTATAACGGCTCGCAGAACATACGCCGTAGGCTATACGCTCAAAGATCAAGTACACGGAGACAAGATTCGTGTCTAGAAAGGAGTGGTATTTGGTGTTGGTTTCGTATCATCAAATTTTGTCGGAAAGGAATATCAAAGCACAAGCGCTTTACCCTGTCCCAAAACAGCCCTAGAAGGTCTTGTGGAGAGAATCTTGAACTAGGGAATCTAATCAAGTTCTCTGTTTAGAATGCCGGTGTCCGAAACCCAGAAAGAGTTGCGATCATACAGTTTGCAGCTATTGTAACTCGCAAACTGGAATACAATGTGAACCAAAGGTCATGAATACAAATATGACAAGTGTCCACAGCTCCAGGCTTGGTCATTTCACAACTATTATGGTAGAAGAATCAATACGAATCGGAAGGATAGCTTTCATGGCACTCTTGTAGTTCGTAGGTTCATGAAGTAATCTATGGCTTTCTGTGTAACTATGTGTCGCTACTCTGACTTTGAAAGCACTTGGTTATAATCTCTTGTTTCTCTGTAAGCTTTAGTTTCCGCTTCGGCCTGCATTGACCACTGTCACGCAGCTGCCTTCACGTTATTGGGGATGCAATACCATCAGAAGTTCTAGTTTCAAAAGATTTCGATTCCTCATAAACCGCGGCTCCGAATTATATTTGTCAAAGTAGGGTGAAGCAGAGTGGTAGACGACCAAGAATCGAGTGTATATCGATGCTGAAATCTGGCCCCTATTCGAGATGTGGCCGAAACCCCTACTTTATAGCCGCATGTTCGGTGTGTGTTTGGCCCTTTGTTGTTACGACCGGCCCTGTAATTCCGACCCATGACATATATATCTCGGGGGCTTCCTTTCCCACTGCCTTTTTTGTTACTTTTCATGCCTTTTCTTGCTTGCTTTTAGCGAACCATTCGGCTTTCTTCATGAGTTTAAGAAGAAATAGAGGGACAGAAATAGCTTCCATCAATTACGATTAGCACTCGGGGATGGAATGAGCTCTGAATTGAAGTACTCCATCAGATCATTGAAGAATAACCTCGAATGTTGGTGTCATCCACAGAATTACTTTTGAGGTTGAACCTCGTGACTCCGAGTGCAATATATAGGGGCTGTGCCACGTTGTTCGTTTGATTCATAGATGATAGACAGTCGGTTGTATTATTCGTCTTATTCGCATCTTGGTGTCTTCCTCTTGGGCCCCATGGGTCCATGATAACGTCACCCGCAGAATAGCATGCGGGTTCCGTTGAACACCCCGCGAAACCCCTCTTCCCCGCTTTGATTCGCCCGGTAGCGAAGCTTCACATGGCAACCTGAATTCCGCATCCATGAGCTCGGGGGTTCTCGAGAAGGTTGTATATTATGGAAAGGGCACAGGAGTCAAACGGTTCGGGTGCGAAGATGTGGCAATCAGCCTGATAAGGTAATTAATTGTATCTATACTCATGACAAGTTCTCCTGGAAGCTACGTATCCTGTCAAGCCCCATTCATTTGCATCGGTATTCCCAAGTTAATCCAGGTTTCGGATTAAAGGCAGATTGCGCACGCCTTCCAGATATCGGCAACAGATTTACATCTATTACATTCGCAAAACAAGGTTGTCAACTTACGTCACCTGGAGAAGAAGCCTTGAAAACGTGGCCAGGCTTCTAGACCCGCTGCTGCCTGGAGCTACATGCATGTCTGCCTCCTGCACGCCGCACACCATCGAAGGGGTCATATTAGTTGGATAGGTAGTTTGTGTTGGAGTCAGAACTTACTGCACATCAGCCTCCGTGTCCCTTTTCTGACTGTCCTGTATCCACCGGCGTACTTTACCTGTCATTCGGCCTCGTCGAGAACCGGCTTGTCTTTAGTAAGAAGCCTGCGGTGCCGACAGCGAGGACCTGCTATCAGGGTGTCCTTCTCAGGGTGTGGGTTTGCAAAACGAATCCGGCCAGTTCCGGTCTTGTTCTACATGGCGGCCGCTGCACCCCGTATCCGCATAGTTGTTGGCATCTGATAATGGAAAATACAGCGGGCGTCATTGGCGAAGCCCGGGTGGTTGGGAGGGAATCTTGAATTACCAGGCGCCAATGTACACTCTTACTTGACTGCAGTAGCCAGCAGCATGGCACTTCACTATTACATGTGTTCTCTACAGTGACGATAAGACCTTTGTGACTCTTCGGTCGCTGTGGACCTGTCCATAGTAGCATAATCTGAGTAGGTCTCGTTTCAGGAGCCCAGAACCTGTTGTCAGCATCCTCAGACCAGTTGCGTGTGGCAGCGTGAGACGAATAAACCACACATGATGCTTTTCGGTGAGAAACCTGCACATCTCATTGGATTTGATGGTGACATTGATCTCTGCCTGCACTGCGATTGAGGAAGAATGGCAAAGCTAGGCCGAGGGTATGGCAAGATAACCCCCACCCCTTTCTGGGAGCGACGGCTGCTTGTGATCGGAGCACTGAATGTTCGCCGAGATCAAAGTCCTTCTGTGTGCGTCGTGTTATCCTACTTGAATGCGGATATGTAGGTGTCACACATCCTTGTGATGATGTGGTCTGTCTGCACAAGTGGGCCAGCGCATTTATTATTCGTTTATGACGAATCAGTCGCCTTGGAAGCAGGCAGCTGCGCAACTCCCCCACAAAGCGGAGGACATTCCTTTTGGAGGAGAGCTTCACGCAAGGCGTCCATGCTAGTGAACCGAGTGGCCAGGGGAACGCCTAAAATGCCTCAAGTTTCTTGGTAAACTAGGTCGATTCTTTTACCCTGCCATTTGGCTGATCCCAGCTTCTGAGTTCAATGGCTTCCTGATTGGCCGCTACATATCATGTCATAAACCCCCGAGCAGGCCTGCCGGCCTGCCCCCATGTAAGTTAACAAGAGATCGAGCGCACCGCAAACTGGCAGGCCCGAGCGCTGAAGGATTGATGGACCCCGGGTGCTGGGATTTGCAGTCTACCTAGTTAAAGAAGACATTCAGGGTGCCTGGTGAGCACAGGTATTCACCTTCGGTTCCCGTTTTATATACTCGACACGCTGCATTGGGTTATCACTGGCGCTGGTGAACTATGGCGCAATGAAAAAGTTACTACGTCAGGCAGAGAGGAGATTTTGTCATGTCTAGTCATGGCAAGATGCCGGGACCACTGCCATGTCAACGACTGGGCGCGCTGCCTTCCGTCCTCCTAGGCCACTAGTTTTATTTTCAACTAGCCAGTATATAGGTTTGAGTTTATATTGCTTGAAAATATCAAAGCCTTTGATAACTCGTCCGCTCTGTTTTTGAATGCTTCTGGACTGCATTTACTGCGGAGGATACCATCGATGGTTAACAGTAAGCTAATACGTGTCGATCCACACGTCGATTCATGTGCATGAGCTCTACCCGGAAAAGACAAACAAGCCCTTGGCTGATATAATCGCAATGATGGATCAATTACCGGCCCATCCTTTTGCATTTCTGGAAGTTCTTGGAGTCATGCTAGGTTGTCGAGTGCAGAGCACGATTCCATTCTGTAATCATGATCATGATTTGGTCTTCGTAGACCTACCACGCTCATGTTGGTCCGCTTTATTAGGGTTTGGTGCTTCAACTGGCGGCTCCCTTTCCGGCTTGACGTTATCAAAGTTTGATGACGACGAAAAGTACTTTGAGGTGGCGTCGATGGCTGAGGAGCGTAGAGGTTCCTTTGGCGGCTGCCACCTCGCATCACTGGACAGCTAACTGGCAGGCGATACGCAAGCCGATAATCCGACGAGAAAACTCACCATCATGCCGCGAAATGACTTGGAAAAAGGATCAACGAGGATTCTGTGGCTGGGCCCAGCCGCAGGCAAGCACAGCGACTTCTATCGACACGAGAATCCTACAGCAGAAACCCTTTCCTCACAGACAAAACCAGGCCAAGTCAAGATTTCAACCATCTTTGGATTGTGTGTTTCGCTGTGAAGCCTGTGCTAGTGTGAGCCGTGCTGCTCCAAGACCTAGGAAGGCCCAGTTGACCTACCAAACATGGCGCCAATCACAAATGCGATGCTGTATCTTGCTAGTGTTGACAGCCACGGCAACGGGGCCCTTTTCGATCCGGCCGTCGGGGGCTACCCGCTCCAGTAACCCGAGCTTTCCCAGCTGTTCCGCACCTGGAGAGCGGTCCGTCTCTGATGTTCGTGAGACATCCGCCGCCATGTGGCGCGATGCGCGGGTCTGACTTTGCTCCGGCCCGACTAGTGGGCCCACATCCCCAGCCTCTGGCTCTGCTTGACTCAGTTGGTGTTCCAACATCTCAAGGATACGTTCTTTGTTTCTCAGGGTGGAAGTTTCGACAATTTGCTTCGGTCCACAACCTTCAATAGGGTCTGTCACGAGAGCCCGCTTGCACGAGCCTATGCATGACACTGCCCCTTTGCTTGTAAGCTTCATTTCCATGCAAGCATCGAGCATGTAAATGTCATGTTCGATGGGCTTTGCTGAAAAAGAAAAATCCAGATCGGGGTTGAGGCAAAGAAGATGTTCCAGTATAAGTCCTATCCAGTCATTCTCATGTCTGGTGGCTAGGATGCTTGCAACGAGGAAGCTTTGCTGCAAGAGATTCATGGATGCGGTGGGTTCATCATCCCGGACTGAAAATCCTGAGAGTTCCCATTGCACCGCCGTATCCCAAGACACGAAACCGCACTCAAGAAGCACTTTAATGAGTTCTGGGCCAACACTACTTGATTCCGGCTTCGGTAGTGGTAGCCTCTTCCATTGACGTCGATAGTCAATCTGCTCGACCACGCCGTCGGGATCAAGATCGAAGCCATCTTCTAGACGCCTTCGTACGCTGTTTACTACCAGGGTTACCCAGTAGAATATCCCCCCAGCTTCGTCGACGATTTTGTCGACGATCTGGTCCCTGGTTTCAGAGTCTTTTATCCCGTTCAGCTTGTCTTTGGCGAAGCGCTCCAAGTCCCGCCTCGTAAGTTCGCGTAAACAAATTCGCTGGGAATCCGAGAACCCATTGACGAACACGTTGTGCTCCCGGCCAGAGACGACGAGTTTGATGGCACCTGAGCTGCTTCTGTGCCGGTCGTGGAGAAGATTAACCAAATCGCCATGGGAAAACTTCGGCAGTGTTCTCGAGCTCGTCCAAGCCGTCGATAAAGAAGCAGAACCCAAACCATCGTCGGTCTTGGTGCCTGCAATGATGTGGTTGAAGGCCTTTTTGAACGTCTCGGTCGGAAACATGCATATTATCTTTCCCAGCTTGCCAGGGCGTCACCCGAGCTTTGGCCCAAAGATTTGGCAGGGCTGAGCGTGTCACCCTCCGGGCAGGACTCCAGGACACCGTGAAGCAATGTACGATACATGCCCGGCAGGGACTTCTGGTGGCCGGTCCCGACATTGGAGAAGAAGTGCTTCGCAAAGACAAGCTTACGATTGCATCATGTCGCTCGTTCAATGCGTTGATGCCGTCCAATTCGATGCCGTTGAGTATACGCTCTCGGGCCACAACGTCAGCCACGTCTTCCGGGGTGCGATACAGTTGCTGCATCCGACCTCGGGCAACGCCATCGAAACCGGCAGCGTCTACGACATTGCGGAGGTGGGTGACCGAGCCCCAGACCTCCTCAAGTCGACGACTGCCGCTCTCCGATGCCTGCAGTATGTTTCGAAGTCTCGCCCTATTCTCCTGACTGCCTGGGACTTGGCGGTGCTTGCAGTCGTGTAATATAGCGCGGCCTGGGGGCGCCTCACCCTGCAAGCCCTGCACTTGGCGGCCAGCTCGGCCAGGCCCAAGTCGGTGCCGGTCAGGTGGGCCTGGTCCGGCGCAAGCAGCTCCGCGACGAACGTCTGCATCTGACGGGCGACGCCGTCGAGGGTGCTGTTTGTCCTCCAGAGCCCCTGCATCCTGGACTTTCTTCGCCCCCCGCGAATCGCCGTGGTGCCGAAGTCGATAAAAGATATCACGTTGGATGCTAAACTAATGGCTGTGACTGGATCCATCTCGTCTGCGGGCAAGCTGGCGAGCCGGCAACGACGTCGCTAATCCGGAGTCAACGACGAGGATCGGTGAAAGCAAGAGAGACGTCACACCCACTCTCGCTGTTAGTGTTACGCGTAGTAGGCTCGACTGCTGGGTGGTAATACCGAGTCGGATATAGCAGTTCCTGGGACGTTTGACCAAGCCCGCTTCGAGTATCCAATTCTGATTGAGAATTGACTATTACTGGTTGTCGGCCCCTCTCAGCACGACTTTTGCTACACTCACATGTAGTTATCATAACAAATGTGAGTGGTCAGCCTCCTTTCACTAATCTTTCCCCTCATTACATGTTGGGACCTATTGGTGCGGCGGCAGAGAACCTCACATGCAGGGCGGTATCTTATCAGCAGGGGTTGCCTCACGGATCAACGGTTTCTCAACTTTCTATTAGTCAATCAGAAGCGGTATCTCTCGTCCGATCACCTAGCAAAAGGCTTCACGGCAATGTTGGTTGGTCGCAAGCGGCTCCGGCCCTCGAGGGAGCTTCAGGCGGCCTCCCCCAGCTCCAGCTCGACCCCGCGCTTGTTAGCGCCCGCTCGATCACCCTCTGCTTTGGGAAATGATAACAACAACAAAGAATGCTTCGGCAGATCACGAAGTGCAATAATGAGATTAATAACTGCGAGAGAGATATACCCTTACGTTCTCATGACCGCCCATGTCTCAAAAGACAAAAGAGCTCTGTCTGACTGGTCAAGACACCTCAATCACAGCAGCGAAGAAGGCCACGTGAAACGGCTGTCACGGCGTAAATGAGGCGCGTAACTTGCTCTGCTCACCGAACGCATGCACGTTGAAATGGTGTGATGCATCAATGTTGCAAAAGGCGACACATCATTTCCGGGGGGCACAATCAGCTCCTCTCTGGGATCGCGCTGCCGCCGAGTTCCGATTGGCACGTGGACAACCAGGAGCGTATTCCTCTCGATGCAGCCTGGTTGCAAGGCTTCAAGTGAAAAAAAAGAAAGGGTGGGAAAGGTGAAATGCCTTGTGTAGGTCGGGGAGTCGAGAGACATGGTGTCCACGAGGGAAACGCATGGAATGCTTCAGGGTCGGGGTAAAAGGCGTGGAGTCTGAGAGGCCGCTAGGAAAGGGATACACGACATCCGAGAGGGAGTCCGTTTCTGCGCCATCGTCGCCTGACCAAGGGGCCAAAAGGCAACCGAACGATAGCCCACCTGGGCATTATCTGATCTTTGATCTGATGCGCACAGGACGCTAGGCAGTTGGGGGGAAGCACCATTCATGTACCGAGGTAAGCCGGGAGCGGCAGGTCGTCTTGCGAAAGAGGAAAAGCATGCAACCCTTGGGAGCAGTTGCCTTGCGCTATAAGACAACAGAGTTCCCCCCAGGTTCCGGTTTGCCTTGGCCCTAGAACAGTCACCGGGCGCTTCGGCGCTTCGGCGATATCATGCTAGTCGGTGGTTAAAGGTGTACATAGTGCGTCCGCTTACACGCAGGACCTAGGCTCCAGCCCGCCCCGTGAACGACCTTGGACTTGACCGCTGATGAGACGGATTGACGCTACAAATGCCGGCCTAAGCCACTCAAGTCCTTAGATTCGAGGCTTTTACCGTAGCCTAGAGCTTCTCTCATTTTCCAGGGGAGAATGGGTCATCCCAGTTTCGTCCTTCAGGAGTCCAAGGCGGCCAAGTAAGCCGCTCGGTGTCTACGACAGGCACACGCACACACACAGAGCGACGCTGACATCTTGAGGCGACCAGGCACGGAAGAAAACAAGGCGAAGAAGGCAACAGCGCGGCGCCTGACTCCCTATCTTCGTCTCTGCGCGGGGGGGGGGGGGAAACGAGATGAAGCGGCGGCGGCTCTTGCAAGGCCTTTTCTCTTTACCCCTGAGTACATCCTTGCTGCTCGGCCATGATTCCATCTGCGAATTATAACGGAGGCTCCCCGGCCACCCGGGCAAGAGGCTGACTATCGACCCGGCGGGGCGCGGAACACCGGGTCTGGAACCCGTGGAACCCGCCCCCTATTCCGCTTTCCCTCCTCCGGGATACGGGAACCCGCCCAGGGAAATTTTTGCACAATGACTTTACACAACTAGGATTGTTTTTTTCTTTTCTTTTTTTCAGTGAACGGGGAAAGGTGAGCACAGAGATGCACAGTCGTCGTCACGTTCCGCCCGGGGTCATGGCGTGCTGTGCCCCCCCCTCTCGGGGGAGCGGACGGCTCTAGCCCTCCGAAAATGGTGTGCATGTCATATATGTGTGTGTGTGTGTGTGCTTATGCCAGTGTTTCTGCCATTTGCCTTCGCACTGCGCCCGCCAGGGTGACGAAACCTCGACGGAACCCTACTATTGAGCCGGTGGCTTGGGTCTGGTCGCCTCGTTTCTGTTTCTGTTCCTGTTCTTTGTATTTTTTTCCGCAGGGGGGGACAATTTTGAATTCTTGGTTATCGAAACCTTCTTCGGAGACAAGGCAACTGTTTTTTGCGTTCCTGTTGCGTTCGTAAGCCCCGGGGTGGCTGGGGACGCATCCCTCCCCCACCTGCCGGAATCCCCCGCCTCTGCGCGACCCAACCCGAGAGAACTAACTTGTCTGACGTGATATCGGGGTTTCGATCCTCTACAGCATTGGTAATAACTGCTCGAAATAGGTCCCTTCTTTCCAGGGGGAATAGTATGCGATTCGTTCTAGGCGAACACGCGTGCGGCTCGTCAACCAAAATCAACTCAACCCCGCATGCGTTATATGCGCGCCATCGGCTCTGGGCTGCGGACTTGCTGATTGGGGCGAGCTCTACCCGGAAGACCACAAATACATGTCCGTCTTTGCCGCGGCCCAATGGGGTGCGCCCGCCGGACCCTGTGATCGATCCGGCAAAGGTGTTTGTATTTACTACGTGCTCCGTCCTGCTGGCGGCGTCTTCTCCTTCCATTATCCGAGTGGAAGCCCGGCGTCTGCCGACTGCAACGCCGATCGCCCACCGGGCCGGGCCGGATTGCATCCCGGAACCGGGGGGGAGGGGGATCACGAGGGGCTAGAGGAGGCGCTTCTGGGCCGTACGTATGTAGCTATCTATAGGATTGGCTGTCTTGGCAACGTGCGGTCTACGGCCAACAGCACATGAAGAAATACGTCAAAAAAAAAATAGATGGTCCTCCTTGGCTTGAGTCCCCTCCTCTGACACGATGGCTTCATATGATATAGCTGGCACTCGGCATCAGCTTCATCATGTGCTTCGTTGGGCGCCGTCCCGCTCATTGCTCGCGTTTGATGAATGTTTGTGGAAATGCCCTTTCCAGGCGGTTATAGGTCCATTACCAAGGTCGAATCGATACCCATCAGGTAAACGATGTTTAAATATACTCTGCGTGATACCGATCCGAGTAGAGACAGACTGTAGGACGTACCAAAAGACGAGTGAAGAACAAAACAGGTCGAACGGATCGTGCTCGCGTGGCCGGCGTAGAATTGTACCCGAATTCACGAATGTCCTCAAGGTTCTTTCCTTGCGGCCAACAGATGCAAACGTCTGTCTATTAGGTTCTGTAATACCACTATATATCGCCGTATATGCATATCCGGTTAGATGCCGAGACCAAACTGCCAAAATACTAGGTACGTGCTCCGACATCCGCCTCGACAACATAAGACGCCGCAAACGCCCTGGCCATGCACTCGTTTTCCGTGCCAAAGAAACGCCGACCCCATGCGCGGACCCCGACAGCCGTCTACAAACCCAAAACCCGGAACGCCGCGCTAAACACAAAGGCTGCTCACCCATCCATAGCCGTCAGGGGCCCCGGTCCGGGACATCCGGGACGACCACGTCGCCGTCGTGGCCCGCCTGCGGCTGCGCCTCGGACCCACCGTCGCCGACGCCTGGGGGGATTTCCAGATCGTATTGCGGCGGCACGCCGAACTGTTTTGTTGCCTTGTCGTAGGTCAGCCAGTTGCCCGACGACGCGAGACGGCAACCAAGCCAGAGGCACCTCTCCTGACGCTCCTCCGTCATCGACGCCACCTCAAAGTACTTCTCGTCGTCGTCCAGTTTTGAGGTGAACCAGTCGTCGGGGTAGTACTTGTCGACCCAGAGCAGCCCGCGTTGCGCAAAGTCCTCGGGCAGAGGTCTTGGCGTCTCGTTGTTGGACCGGGGGAAGTCCTCCGACTCAATCCTGTCGACCGACGCACACTCCTTCAGTAGCGAGTTGAGCATCAACGAGACGAGCTTCCAGGGCATCCTCGACTCAATGTACCCCATTGCCGTTGCAAAATGCGACATGTGGTAAAGGAACGAAAGAGTGACATGAAGGTAGGGGTTGACGTTTGGGTCTGCGAAGCGGAGAAAGACGACGTTGTGGGTGCGAACCGCAAAGTCGATGGCGTCAAGAAACTTGGGCGTTACCGAGGTCTCGACGTCTTCCATCTGAATGTCTGCATCGTCCGCGCGGCTCGTCTTGATAGCCATCATGATGGGGTTCGACTCGCTGCCGTACTCGAGCAGGGCGCATCCCAGCGCAACGGCAATAAAGTATCCGCAGTCCATCCACCCCTTTGTGTTCCGCGCAATGTGTCCGTCAAGAGTGTCGATGAACTCGGTTACAGAGGAAGCAAACAGACCACTGCTCTTGCCGGAGAACAGGACCCCGTGAGCGCGGACGAAGGCAGCGTCGATCTCCTGCAACCGCGTGGGGGTGCCGTTCAGGTGTGGGTCAAAGAGAGTCATTATACTTTCTCGAGCACTGAGGAAGGGGATTGGGACGCAGAGGCTCTTGGCATAATAGAAGAGCTGCTGTAGGGCGTTGGGGCGCGCCAGGATCGCGAGGTGGTGGTACAAGCGTCCCGTCGTCGGGGCTTTATCGCTTGCCTTTGAATACCAATGACGAGAGACAGATGTCCACACCTCGCGGTCTTTGAGGTTATCATCTTCAATAGCCATGCTGCGATTGTCAGCAAGAAGATGGGAGCCAGACGAAGGCGATATCTCACCGGTAGCGTCCCAGGTCGCCGAGGCACTCGATCCACGTATCTTCAAATGTCGGCACCGTCTCGTACAGCAGCGCCATCATAGAATATGCCAAGTATATAAACGTCAACATATGCTCTAGCGAGGCCGGGAGACGGTGGCGTAATAGCTCAAGGAACGAGTGGATTCCGTGCCTCCACATGCGCGCCGGCATGGCATATTTGCTCGCCAGACGGCGCAGGGCCGGGCTGGCAGAAGGATGCTGCGATGCCAAGAAAAAATCGTGATGTTCATGGAGCAGAGTGCGGTGCAGAGCAATCAGCGCTTGCCACTGCTCGTTGTTTAGTTTGGGGCTGGTATCCTTGGTTGAGGATTGAGCGTTGTCAACCTCGATGCATTTGCTTTCTACCATGACAAGCCCAGCATATATGCCCTTTACCTCTGCCACGAGCTGCTCTTGGCTAATGGGGCGAGTTTCGGGTTGTTTAATCATAACCTCTGTATTGTCTTCCACTGAAGCGTGGTCGAACGTACGACTCGGCGCGCCGGCTTCGCGGTCCCTGGGCCGTCCCGTTTCGGCCTTGCGAGGCTGGGAAGTGCCTTCTTCAGGGGTCCATAGCCTACCCGGCTTGGTGTTGGGCCCTCTCTGAAAGTCACCGTCGTTGACTACAGAGGTATGTTGAGGATGGCGAGCGCGTGAGCGTTTCTGTATACTCGATCTGTGTTCGCCATCTTTTCTTTTGTTCTTTTCCGAGGCGGAGGGACTTTCTGCGCGGGCCGCGTCTGGTGCACTGCGCAAGGGGGGGCGGGGGTTTACGTCGGCATTATTCGCAGCATGTGGTTCGTCGGCCGTGGGCGGCGTTGGTGGGGTTGCCTGAGGCCTTCCTTGACGATCTTTAATTCTGAGGTGACAAGAGGTTAGCACTCCTGAAAAAGCCCGCCCACCAGGCATTGCTGCAAAATAGCCTACTGTAAAAACGTTTGGTTTATCAAGTCGTTACCTGCGTCGTCGGACGTATGATGCCCGAGTTCCTCAAAGTGTCGGGCAACAGATTCCTCCGTGGATGATGACGGGAAGACGTAGCGGCAGTCAGCAAAAGGACACGTGCGCTTTTTCCTGGCAATGGCTCGCTGACGATCCGTTATGCGATCGGTCAAGTCTGAAATGACCTCTTGTGGTTTCGTACTCATATTAAAAACAATTCGTACCGACGTGCGCGCGCGAGCGGGCGATTTCGACGTGCAGGAGAGGTAGGTGGATGGACAATGTCGGTCCGAAAGACTTCCAGGCTTTCTTAATCTCTAAGCTGTAGAACGGCGGGCTGAAGAGAAGCAAGAGGTGAAAAGTATATAGAGAGGCCGATCCCCCAGGTGGTTCAAGTAGCTGAGGTTGCGGACCACGACAACTGGTCGCACGGAAGGAATTATGGACACGATTCTGGTGAAGGCGAACCATGTGGTATACATAACTGAGTGGGGGGGTACGTATACTCGTTGCCTGCAGAGCCGCAGAGGCGAACCATGCGAACCATCCCCCAACAGCTTTTTTCAGGGACAACGTTCCCCCCCAGGTCTCTCTCGACCTAGCTCTTCTCACGACCTACGACCATACAACAACACCAAAGAACTCATGCCATCCTCGAATCTTCTTACTTCTCGACAACAAAACCCCGTTTGGCAGCAATGCTTGTTGTTGTCCTAAGCCAAGCTGCCTGACCGACTGACATGGCTGGCGACTCTTCTGATGCCAGTTTGATTTCTTGTGCCGGGAAAGGTGCGCCCGACTGCTTGTGTGTGTGTGTGTGTCCTGATCGCTGGTCGTGCGTGCCCTGCGGATGAGATGGCATATCCATATTGACGGCCCGTCTTGTGCTTTGATCGTGCTTCAGTCAGGTACGGTCTTTGGCCCAACGACAGGAACTGTTACTATTACCTGGCCTGGATTATGACAATGGCATACACGCCTCACGTCGGGCACCTGGTCCTCGTGATCCAACCAGGTGTACATCACTTGATCTCCGAGCCAACTGCCATCGTCTTTACCGTACGTGACAGCACAGCTGTGCGGTGTTCCCTCGCAGCCCTCCCGGCTCGGATCCAGTGGAGCGAGTCGACAACTCTGAACATCTGCCGCTCGGCTTTTCCGATGGAAGCCGAAAAGAATCAGCTCGTATGCCACGCGCAATCCCGGACAAGCCAAACGGGGAGGGCGAAGCTGACGGCTTAGAAGAAACCTACACGAATTCCACAAACGCAATGGTTTCGGGGGTGGGGGGGCGTTGTGGCGTTGGACAGGGGAGATTTTATACTGAGAGGTGCCTGCCAGCCAGCCAGCCAGCCACACTGCATTATCACCGGCATGCGCAGCCACACATCTCCGACGGCGATGCCGATATTCGCCGCAAAAGCACAACGACCGAAATCCGCCCCAGCCAATAAACCGCTTTCGCCACAGTATCTAGCAGAGTTTTCCCTCAACGACATGCTCAAATAAGTTGACTCAGCACCGGTACGCGACGACGATGACTCGGGAGGCAAAGCGGCCAATATACCAAGACCAGATCCTCGTATATTACCGGATTTGGGCAAATTCAACCGCCCAATGCCCCCCTGAGATCGTGACGAGCTCAAGGCTGACTAGCTAGCTCATCGACGCTGAGCAGCGGCAATCCTTGAGCCTGCCGTTACAAATCTCTCGAAAAGGGATTGGTTGCTCAGATTGCATCTTGTATTATCAAGGGACGAGAAGAGGACCACCCCACCGCGGAATACAGACAGCTTTGCCTGCCTTCATTTGTCCCTTGTCAGAAATGGCTGCCTCTTGATGGACTCGGTGAAGCCTTTCAGGCGCCAGCCATCAGCTGCCTCAACGAATCGGCCCGTTCATATGAGCCATCGGCTCTGTGCGATGAGCTCTTATCAGATCGTGACAGGCAGTCTCTGTCATCCAATATTGACTTGGATCGAGATGCCTCTCCGCACAAAGTCTCCGAGAGGAAGGCGGTATACCGAAAATCTGGTTCAGGGGGGGGGGGGGGGCTCATGGGACTGACTCACCAGTCGGATCTCCGTGCTTACTCGACAGCTCCCGCCTCGTATTTTGCACTTGAGGCTCTCGGGATTCGGCGGCTGACGTCTCCACATCACCATCTCAGCTGGGTCACAGCAAGGCGACCGAACAACCAGGTGGTGGGTAACCGTCGGTCGTCTTCAGCGATTCACGGCGCAGGAGGGATAGCCACAGAATGGCGACGAGCCAGCCGCGCCTGTCGATGACGAAGAGGGGCGTGCCTCCTGAGGCAGTCTTGCGTCTCACCAGGCCAGGTGCACGGCTCTACAAGCGACGACAGCTTGATTTGCTCCTTGACGAGTGTAGATGTGTTCAACGCCCGTGAACCGTGCCCAGCTCCAGGCAGAGAAGCAGCCGTCATCGAAAGGGCAGGCAGGCAGGCAGACGTGGAGGCCTCCGGCATCTCACGTCAAAGGATTTATTTCGTTTTCATCTCGGAACCGTGCATCCACTTCCTCCGTTTATATCTGCGCCTGCCAGCCAACACCCATCTTCACTGGGCCGCGTTGCAAGCAAAACCCTTGCTCGCATGTTGCTGGATTTACAGAATCCAGCTGCTGCATAATGCCGTAAAATGATGTTTGTGGTTTTCTGGGCTGCACCGTCAGTGAAGCATTGTTGATACATTAAGCCTCAGTCCCGAGGTCCAAAGCACCGTTGGCTGGTGCCTGATACTGCGTACATGCCAATCGCATAATACACGTGTAATATATACATACATACCCTTCGGAACGACCACGAGCCTGTATGACTCGGATTCAATGATTAGTACAGTCACGGGAATGATGGACGTGTCTGACTGCATGTTGTTGAGATGCTACTCATTAATAGTAGTGGACTCTGCCGACGTTGCCGTCACTTCCAGAACCGTGTGTATTGCAAAATGGTCTCCTGATTATGGCTTTCTTTTTTTTTTTTTTTTTTTTTTTTTGTGATTTGACTCTCGAATGTGGACGAATTCCTTCTGAAAATCTGGAATACGTAGCCGGAGTGGTTCTTGGTAGAGTCGCACACATCGACTGCAACACAGAGTCTCGGCAGGGAAAAGGAATATGAAGCATCATGTATAAGTGAGTGTCATGCACAAATAGTCAACAGTAGGGCGAACGGCACCAGTGCGTCCAGGTAATTTGATGAAAGCTCCGGAGCTCGCTAGTCTACAGGCTAGTCCTGCATAGGCATAGGAAAAAAGATTAATTGTCGGAACTTTTCGATAGTAGTTGTTGTCGGATCCATCGATGGGGTGTAAGTATGATTGGAAGAATAAACAAACCGACCCCCACATTTAAAGAAGAAAATGGAAAGAAATAAGAAATACCAGCAGACAGTTTCCAAATCCCGGATTCCAAATACAAACTCGCTCTAGTTATAGGATTCGACTTTTATCAATTTGAATCCGGCGAATCTGTGGCGATGATTATAGAAGGACGGTATGGAAAGACAGCAAATTCCTTGCCAGACAGATACATAGATGTCTGCTCTGCTCTGCCACGCCGGGCGACCAAATGGTATGGTACGGATACGAAGTTAATTACCCCTGTTAGGTAGCTAATGTTCACCCCCCTACTACAGGACTTCACTTTTGGTGGATATACCCCCTCTATAATGATATTAGCTATGCGGGGTAGCATCATAGGGGTAATTAACTTACCCCTGCCACCCTGCATGTCTATCCGTATAGGCACCTACTGAGAGGTACGTACCCGTAGATCCACTTTCTTTCTCACGTGTCCTGCTTGTCTGTTTCCCTCGCCAAACTTAGATCCAACAATCATCATGAACAATGACAATGCATACCGCATAAATACTTTGGGTTGTTTCTCAAAGATGAAATGTCATCTCATACATCTCAGATGACCCGACCACGCATTCCCCGTCCATGGCCGATCATCCGCTCTCCCTTGGTGTCTGCCTAGTTCGTCTGACCCGGGTTACTGACGAAGGAATTGAGACCATGTCAGTGGCACCACAGATATGGAACATATCGACCTCGATTTGCCTTGATCAATCGTGTCACCTCGCGTCCGTCTCTCCGGTTTTCTCATGCCAGGCAACGTCACGCAGCCTGAAGAGTCTTGCGCCCGTCCGTCGTGCACGCAGCAATCTCCCGACCCGTGGCCAACGACCGGCCTTTTCCCAAGAGGCAACGAGAGGCAACACTACGCCGCATGCCTGAGCCGACCCGCCTCTCCGTGTTGCATCACAGCCTTGCGGGGACGCGCGCAGCTGGCCGTCAATTCTGGGGGCAGTGGTCCTGCGGCTTCCACGTCGTTGCGCCCGTCTCGAGATTGGAAGCCCGTTTTCAATTTCGGGAACCAACACACGCGCGCGGCAGACACATGCTCATTCCGGCCGGGGAAAAGAGGCAAGGCAGCGACGCGCCACGCGCTTTGTCCAAGGGGGAAGACGACCTGGTATTACATGGCCAGCCCTCCCTTGTGTGTATTGGTGTAGCGAGGCTGGGACGGCGGCAGGTTGCAACCCAGTGCTGGCAGACGACGAGTTGTGGGAGAGAGCGTCTCGACAAGGCGGTTGAAACGGCGACCAGGCATGCGAAAGAAAGCATGGTTCATTCTCACCTTCATCGAGTCTTGCACGCGCGCGCTGACCCCCCCCTGCCGACTGTAACAAACGCCTCGCCGGATGCCATTGGCAAGTTGTCTTTTTCGTACCCGGCCTGATAATGCAAGTCCCCCCGCGCGCTGCCGTCCAAAGGGCAGCACCAACACTGACACGAGTACAGCTGCCTCGGATCATATTGCAAGGCGTACACCGGGATTTTCATGGCTTACTGTCTTTGGCTGCCCTGCTGCAACCATTGAACCAACAACTTGGCCTCGTTCTGAAATTGTTTCATGCTTCATGGCCATCATCTCCCTTCCAATTGATGTTTCAATTTTTGTGCTCAATGGGGATGTTGCCTCGCCAAGGCTGATTGTCCTGGCTGCCTCAAACAATTCAGCAGAGGCATTAACCATGAGACGGTTGGCGCGGCGTCTGTTAACCAGGTAAGGCGGAAGCCCCCTTTTTTCCTTTTTGGTTTTGGTTATGCGGTCGAAGCAAGGCCTCGCTGCTTCAGCGCCCGCCAGCAGTTTTGTTTGCGCGGCTCGGCACCACCGGCTGTTGGCTTACCTCGTTTGTTTTTTCGAGATCACCGCCATCTTTATTGGCTCTCAGACGTGCAAACACTCGTGGTGCACTCATGGCGCACTCCCACTCGCCTTGGAGTGTTCTCCTATCGCGCCAAAGCTGTTCAATGTTGGAACGAGTATTGAGTTGCTTTTTCCCCATATCGGAACACTGGGGGGCCCCCTTCTTCCGTAAGTAAGCATAGTGCGTAGGCTATCGATCCGTATGTCAGGGGTTTACTTCCGCCCTCGGCGCAGGCCCCTGATGACGGTGGCCTTGCTCACTTTGCTTTTCTCTCTCTCATGAACGTCAGAGATATTCGCGTTCCGACTGGTTCTGACCACGTCGCGCTTGCAGGCGGGCCGCGGGAGTCATCTGTTCTTCCCCGTCGACCCCCAAGCTGTGGGGGGGTCATGCTGTGATATATTACAGGCATCAAGGGATGCCGCAGACTTGAATCTATCATCTGCCAGGCCCCCCGCATAAGGCAGGAGCTCGCAGTGTCTCCCCCAATCTCATATATGATACATGGTTTCTTATTCTCGGGGCTGTGCAGACGCGGTGCCGTATGAGGACACGGACGACCGGGTGGCGGGAAAAACGATCAAGCCCCGCGCCGGGCGGCGACGTCGATCGGAACGGATCAGACAAGGTGGCCCGAGTAATGAACAGGGAGGCAGGCACACCGATGGGTGGTGCTGAGGGGCTTGCGGCATGCTCCGTCATATTCCCCGGCCAGATGGATGCGGGCTCTGCAAGCCAACACAACACGCCTGCAAAAGACGCGGGACACGACGGAATCCTCCTTCTGACCAGAATCATGGGCGAATATCGACATGTTCGGGTCGCCGCGTCGTCGCACCCGTCCCCATTTGTCAAGCGAAAAAAGAAGAAGAAAAACCCCCAAGTGCGGTCGTCCACGTCGGCTTCCCGGTTTTGGTCTGGCCTCGGTCGCACAAAAGTCTGACCGAACGTTTCACAGCTTCCGCAACGAAACGTTTAATCAAAAACCATCGACCTCTTTTTCGAAACCGAGGGCCGGTCTTGGGCAGCAGCAGCAGCAGCGGCGGCGGCCGAGTTGTTCGCCCATCAAAAGAAAACCACCCACCACCCATCGAAGAGCGTGACGCCCGACAAGGCCCGACAAGCCTTGGAATCTCCCCAAGCTCTCTGGTGGGCTTTGGGTCATGAGATGGCGACTGCGGGTGACGTCGTCCCACGGCGCCCACGCGAGAACGAGCCGAGACGGCAGAGACTCAATCGCCTCTCTCGTCCCTGCACCGCCATTCAGCCGCAGAGACACCTGGCCGCATCATACCCGTCCACCTTGCTGCGGCCCGTGAATGTGACGGGGCTGCGTTTGACTTGACGCATGGCGTGCTTCATGGCGTGCTTCATGTACGCCCCTTGTGGTGGGCTCCTTTTTTTTTGTTATATCAGACAATGACACCACACCCCTTAATATGAGGCCTGACTCCTCGTCAGCTACTCCTCTTGCGAGTCGTGGCATCCTGCCATTCGGAGCCTCGCGGGTGAGATATCGAAAAAAGGGCGCATCCTCGTGGCCCGTATCAGGAGAGAGGGCCAGTCCCGGGCGTCCAAACGTGGGAGAGAGAAAGAATAGGGCTGCCAAAGCCTGGCTTTCAGGGCTGCAGAAGGCTCCTGGTTGGGCTGACAGGGTCTTGTGATCTTGGTTTTTTTTGCCTTTTTTGCCTGGCCTGAAGCAAGATGAGCACGCCGGCTCACCTACGCGTTCCTTGTCCCAAGACGCGGTCCGCGGATGCGGGATGCCCACAGCCGTGCGCCCACAAGACCTGCTTCCTCCCCGGGGTCCCCGCTTGTTATTTATGACCAAATCATAAATGTCCTGATGGACGGCCGCCGGGCCCTCATCCAATATGGGGGGATCAGGTCTTCCGTTGATTAAACAGGAGGGTTGCTAGCCGATTGAAACATGTGCCTCGCCCATTGGCCACCCTCACCTGGTGATTCGAGCCAAAGCTTTTGGAGTGCTCATGCGAAAGCAACCGTTGCCGGGGGAGGGCCAAGCACATTCATCGAATAAGAAACGAAGGGGAGGCGGGGAGGGGCGTTTAGTGGAATGAACCCCCCCTGACCAATCGCGCCGGTTCAAGCTCCATCGGCCGTCTTTCCCGGCAGCGAGGTACCAGATGGGGGGCCAGCTCTGGTCCGGGCCGATCTCGGCATGGACGACGTCCCGCGGAAAACCGCTCCTTTGCGGCGGGGCAATCTTCAGCGGGAAAGTCTGTCACCCGGTGGGGGTGTTGCACCCAGGGTTAGTCCTCGTTCCCGTCCGCGGCAGATCTGCGTCGGGGGGCCGCGCGGAAAGAACTCGTCGGTGGCAAAGCCCCCCCCGAACGACCTCTTGTGCCTCGGACACAACGACGATGGAATGAGGACGAAAAGGCAACTCCTCAAGATGATTCCCAACAGCTCGCAGTACCCCCCCCACATCTCGGTTCAGCGCCCCTCCCCCTCACAAAAGAGGCAACGAGGCGGCGGGCAAAAGGAGTGAGGCACCGGAGGATTGCCCGCGAAAGGATCCGTCGGTCTTTGGATCGGTGGGTTGCGAGACACGCTGCGTCCAGGCAACAGCCTTTCTCTCTCTCGCGGGTCCTTTTCTAATAAGTCTTGCGGGGCTGTTGTGATCCATCCGCCTCTGCGCGCTCTTCGGTTCAGCAGAAGAGGGCGGGAGGGCGGTCATGGTTTATTCCAGAACCCACCCCCGGCGCATCATTCTGTCTCAGCCTCATCGGTTCCCCCCGTGGGACAGATCTACATCGTGCAGAGAGAAACCGACGTGCTCGAAGAAGAGCGCGCACTTTTTTACTCAAAACGTGCGGCAAAGAGTGCCGAGACATGCATCGGGTGATGCGGCCACGGCATGAACTTGAGCGGCTTGGTTTTTCCTTGTCATCCCCCACGTAGGTAGGCAGCAGTGGGAGGTACAAATCTCAATGGAATCTGCCGCCTTTTGCGGAACGCAGGAACGCCGCGGTTGTACATAAGGCTCCGTCCCAAGCCATCCCCCTCCCCCCGGGGAGTGAGTGCGCCTTCGGACGTAAGGAAACCAGGATTCATCCCCCAGGCGTCTTTGCCTTTGCGGTCGTGAACCACGGACGAGACCCCGGAGTCTCGGAGCCCCGGTGACCACGCGTCGACGGTGCAGGGAATCCCAACACACCCTGCGCGGAGCTCGGGAGCTGGGAGGGGTTCGTCACGTGCCGAACCCATTTCACTTTTACCGATTTATCGATTTGTCGGTGAGAGAAAACGTCCTCATGGGGCGTCCGGAGATAGATGGAGATGCGGTGTGCGTGGGAAAGAAGAGCGTCACGTTCTCACGCCATGGATAAGGGGCGGGGGTGAAGCGGTGAGTAATCCGGCTGACCGGCGGCGTCAAGTCCGGGACCGAAGGAGGCGTCTGCCGGTTGATCCTTCCTTGGTGCCCGGGGACGCGCGAGACCCGAAGCAGCAAAATGCGGTTCTGCATATCTCTGATCCTTCCCATGATGTTTGCTAGACTGCAGTCAGCTTAAACCTCCTGCAGGTGTGTGCGTGTGTGCGCTGTTGCTGCTGCTTCCCAGCCTTATCTTTCTTTCTGTTTGGTTTCCTTGCTTCGAAATCCGGGAAGAAAGAGAAGAACTAAAAAAAAAGGGTGAGGAAAAGTGAACAAGCAAACAGAAACAAGCAAACGAGCGGTGTGCGCACGAGTTGACCGGGGGCAGACCCGACAATCTCTCCGCCCCCTTCGTCGTCGTCGTCCTCCCCCCCCGTTGTCTAACCCCTCCGGTTCTCGAGATGTGTACCGTACCGATTCCGTATCCCATCGTTGCGCTCCCCCCCCTCTTAGAACTGATAGAATCCAACCGTT
This sequence comes from Colletotrichum caudatum, assembly GCA_030867225.1. Lineage (NCBI taxonomy): Eukaryota > Fungi > Ascomycota > Sordariomycetes > Glomerellales > Glomerellaceae > Colletotrichum > Colletotrichum caudatum. The sequence goes on from MU846111.1 coordinate 76,449, forward strand.
TGTTGACATGAGAGCGGACGGCATCGACGTCACAGAATGCCTGCCCAGACAATAGACAATGAGAACAATGCAACTCTTCTTCCCCTGCCCCGTCCGGCTCCAATACCAAAGGGGAACAATGGACAGGGGCGCCCTCCCCCCCGGTTTCCGGTACGGACGTTCCAACCCCCCCGGCCCACGTGTATATGCTCGCCCGAGAGCAGGGCTGTCCGCATGCGGGGCCAGCGAGGACGTCAAAAAGAACCGCACAGCCGGCTGGGGGGGGGGGAGCTCTTATCTCCATCCCATCGGTTTGGACGCACGCCGCGCGTGCGTCGGCAGACCTTTCCTTTCCTTGGTCTAGTGGAAAAGTGTGCAGTAAGGCATCCAATAACTGCGGTACCGGTATTTGGAAAAAACATCATTGGGGGGAAGGGGAAGTGTTTGTTGTCTGGAAACCTCCACTTCGGTTCAAGGGCCCTCGTCGTTGAGCCTGAGAGGGGGGGGGGTTGCCTTGCCGCGAAGGAAAGGCTACACCGCAAAGCCCCGCGGTTCGTTCGATCCATCGGGGTTTTTTTTTTCTTTCCGAGTTACATCGTCACGGCACTGACAAGAACCTCTGAAAGTGCAGTCAAGGGATGGGGGCAGCATGTGAGGTGTGGGACACACACACACGCACACACCACCGGAGCCTTTTCTACCTTCGGTGAGAGCCGCGTGGCCGCGTTGTTGAGCCGCTAATATATCCTGGCAGCTCAACGTGGGCTTCACCCAACCGTCCGATGTGAACTTTCCCGCGCTACGGAATCTCGTGGGGGGCGTGACGTGTTGGTCCGATGTCTCGTGTGGAGGAGGGAAACTCAATTGCAGTAGAGTCAGGGCCGAGCGACGGGCTCCGGTGTCTGTTAGTTGAAGGGGGGGCGGTCCTCTCTTGGACTCTTCCGCGTCCTCGACCGTGAACGATTCCATCGTCTGTTCCCAAAAAGGCAATCCTGTAACCAAGCGGGCGCGTCTGAATACGGCCCTCTACCCGCATGACAGGGCAGTGATGATGGGGGGAGGGGAGGGGGGGGGCCTTCTCGGCCAAAAAAAAAAAGCCCCGAGACAACGACATATCGGTCAGGACTGGAACCCGCGAGCTCGGCGGTACGTCGACGGGGGGGGTCGTGGTTTCAGAACCACCGCCGGCCGGCCGGCCACTTGCGGAATCGCCGGTGGCCCGTCCAGCCAAAACACGTACAGATGCCTGGCGTCGTCGTGCCCCTACGGCCTCTCACTTGGCTCGGCAACCAGAAAGGCAAAGGTGTCGCTCAAAGCCCGTCTCAGTTGTGTGCCATCGTGATACGATATCGACAGAACCCGTCCGGCCAAACCGGCTCGTCGTGAAGATGGAACGAATCCCCCATCTTTGTCCTCGTAGCGGTGGTCTCTCCCCCCGGGGTCCGGGCTGTTGTACCGTGACAGAGTAAGCTCCTTGGAACTACATCGTCGACTACAAACTCGACAAGACGCACGCACGCACGACACTCTCCTTGTTCGGCGGCGACGCGGCGAGGACGGTACGCCATCTGACGTTGCTCTAGAACGCGGCCGTCGCCGCCCGTCTACGTGATCCCACCATCAACGTCAACCTCGCGGACAAGGTCAAGCAGGAGCCGGCGCAGTGTCGGTATCGACCATTTGACGACACAGGCAAAAAGGACAGCAACATCACGTTGGCAGCAGCCACGGGACTGCCTCGTCCATCGTCGTCCAAAAACACCAACACGTTGGGCCCGGGACAAGATCCCCACGTCAAAGTACATTGCACAAACTCGAATTCCTATTTACTTCATTTCTATCGTATACCCCGCTTTTCCTTCTACGCCCAACGCATGTTTGTCTGCCTCTTGCGCACCTGCAGCCGTCGTTAGTAACTTGGGTTCGTCGGCTCCCTTCAGGCGATCGGGGGGTTACTTACAATGGGTCCCAGCACTGCAACGCCGGCGGTGAGCGCGAGGACGGTCGAGATGAGGCTGATCTTGTTGAAGCCCTTGCCGAGGATGTCAAAGGTGAAGCTGGGGGCGACGCGGCTGCCAAACACGTCGACGCCGTACGCCAGGACCAGGCTGGTGCTCTCCACGACGGTGGGCGAGGTAATGATCTTCTTGACGCCAATGACGTCGCGCTGGTGGGTGATGACCTGTCTGGGATCGATCTCGAGGGCCGGGTGGTACCTGACCAGGCCTTCGGCTTCCATCTCGGCGGGCGTCGGGTCGCGTCCCACGGGCCGGCGCGGCTCGAGCAGCTGGCGCGGGAGCCCGACGATGGCGTGGGACTGGGGCAGATAGCCGAGGACGTGGCGGCTGGTGATGCCCTGGCGTGTCTGGGTGACGGCCAAGGCGGCAATGGGAGCAGAGAGAATCCAAGCTTGGCTGATCACCGACGGGAGGGGAGGGCCGGTGGGGGTGTCAACGGGCTCGCTCGACGAGAAGTTTGCGGCATCCCCCAGCGGGCCTCGGTCGTCGGGGTAGTCGCTCTCGTACAGGTCGGAAACGACGATTTGGTAACCCTTGAGGGTCTGGCCGGAAAGAGGCTGGCCCGCGTCGTCCTTGGCGGCGTACTCGCCAAAGAACGTGCACGCGAACCAGTTCTCGGCCAGCGCGCACTCGACGTTCTTGGTGCCGTCGACCCCCTCATGAGTGGCGGTGTGAAGAACCAAGCCCGAGACCGAGTCAACGAGGTAGACGCTGAGGGCCGTCTGGGCGGCGTTGTACGCGGAGACGACCATGGTGTTGGGGTTCAGGTACTTGTACATGACCCTCCTGTCCCCGAGAACGCGGCCGATGGACGCAATGGGGTCGTGGGCGCGCCGTGTCGCGACGTTGACGATTTCGTATCCGGCAGGGGGGGAAAACTCCCACGCGACCTGCTCCTTGCCGGTGCCGTCCTCGATGATGTACGTCAGGCCCTTGAGTTCGCCCTTCAGGCCGCGAACGACAACGGTCTGCGTCGGCGCCCACTCCGCAGGAACATCGCCGATGGCGCCGCCGTAACCAACAGGGGCGAGCCACTGGCCGGATGCGCTATCGACGGCGACTGCAGATTGTGTCTGGACCCATGAGCCTTGGGGCATGGAATCGACCAGCTTTCCGGTGTCGGTTTTGGCAACGACGTACTCCCCGAAGTAGCCTCGCACAGTAACTTGGGTCTTTGCATCCTCGACAAAGATCCCCTGGACATCCCATGCATCCCACGAAGGGATCTGAGCGGCGTGGAGCTTCCAGATGACCTTTCCGTGCTTGCCAATGTCGAGGCCGAAGAGCTTGCCGCGCCGCGTGACCAGCACGGCAATCTTGTTGAAGCCGAAGGCATCACGGGCGAGACCTTCCGTCTTGGCAGAGAGCTCGGCTCCCGTAATGCTGCTGACCAGACGTTGAGGGATCGAGGCGAGGTAGTCCGGCAGGTAGGCGAGGTCATCAAAGTGACGCTTAAGACGGTGGACGTAGGCGGACACGACGTTGTCGTGGGCCTCGGCCTCGAGGGTCTTGGCCAGATCCTCGCTCTCGGGGATGTCGGCGAAGGCAGCGGCAACGCCGCCGGTAAGGCCCTCGGGACGAATCCAGGCCTGCTCTCCGTTGCGGACAAGAACCCAGTCGTCCAAGGTGGTGACGGCGGCACAGCGAACGGCAAAGTTGTCGGCGGCCTTCTTGATGACCTCGGAGACGGCGTGGATGGCGGTGACGCTGTCCGAGCCTTCCTTGAACGCCCACTTTCCGAGGACGGCGTGGGAGGTCGAGGCCGTCAGAATGACCTCCTCCTGGGTGATGCGAGTGAACCAAACGTTGGCGCCGTCCGAGCTAGTAGAGAAGGCGCCCAGGCCCGGCAGCGCGGGCAGCTCGTGGTGCTTGGCGACTGCATTGTTCCTGATGTTGACGTGGTACACCTCGCCCTTGTGGCTGTCGGCGGATCTGCTGTGGACCAGGAAGTGCGGCTCGGCGTTGAGGTGATGCGGGGCATGGATGGCAACGTCGAGCGTCTTGGGAAACGGCAGAGCAAATTCCTGCTTCGCCTTTGTGCCCAAAACATTGACCTTGAGCTTCGTGTGGTCGCTGTCGAGCCAGGCGACAATGGGGGATGCCGAGTTGGCGCCCACAAACATGACGTCCTTCTTGTCTGCAACGTCGCCCTTGCCGCCGAGGTTGATGTCGTCGATGCGCTTGCCAGTCAGAGTGTCGTGGACGGACACCCGCACACCCCACATGCCCTCGGCACCGTAGAGGCTGACGACAAAGATCTTCTCGATGTTGTTGGAAACCTGGAGCGGGGTGGTGTTGCTCGGGTCCTTGAACTCCCAAACCACGCCGCCGTCGCCCCCGTTGATCCTCCTCAGGACAGTAGTGCCGTCCGCCTCCTCGAAGAGCGCCAGAACATCCTTGCGACCGTTCTCCGTCAGCTCCATCACCTCGAGATCCCGGATTTCGCCCGCGAAGTCGATCCACCACGCGTTCCTTCCCGACAAGGCGTTCCAGGCATGCACAGAGTTGCCGTACGCCGACACAATCCAGTCCTCGCCCTCGGCCGCCCGCAAGTGTCCGCCGCCATGCGTGACATCTCCCGTCAAAAATTGGCGCCACACGACGGCGCCGTTGCTAGGGTTGACAGCGCCGAGCACGCCGACATCGCTTAGGGTGTAGAGCAGAGAGGCCTTATCGTCGCGCCGGGGCTTGTGGAACAGAGTGGTTTCGACCTGGGGGACGCCGAGCAGTTCGTGGTGGTAATCGATATCGCCAACCTCATCGATGAAGACGGCGCCGACGAGCGACGAAGCCGCAAGAAGCAGCGTCGTAAGGCGCATTGTGATGGGGGAGGGGGGCGAGGTGTCGTTAGCTTGTCGTGGAGATGGACAGCTCCAAAAGTATGTGAAGGAAGCTCGCACGTCACTCGCTCTTAGTGTGTAGGTGGCAGCGCAAAGGGTTGGTTGCGTTACGTTACGTACAGAGCACGCAGGCACGCGAGGTACGTACCTCTGTGGCTGACCGGATGTGGGGCAAGGTGGGGTACGTACCTATAGTAGAAAGGGGAGGCTCTGTGCTGGGGGCGCGCGACATTGACAGCCGAAAGCTTTCTGAAGATTGCAAAAGGCCCTGCCGCCGTGCGACTTTCCACCTCCGCGGCCGTCCGTACCCGACTCTACTCTACTCCCCAGAAGCCGACGACCCCTCTCGGTCTCTAGAGCTCCTCTCAAGATGGTAAGCATATGGGGGACTTGCGTCTTGGGTGCCAAGCAGCTAACATGTGTGCAGGCGCGAAATTCGGAAAAGGCGCAGAGCATGCTCTTTCGCTTCCGCGAAGCGCAAGCAGCGGACCTGGGCATCATCGACATCGGCCGGACAAGGCGGCCGAGAGTCATCACCGAAGTCGATTCGATCCCCGCGTGCGAGAAATGGCGTGGCCAGGTGCTGAAGGAGATCTCGCGCAAGGTCTCCAAGATCCAGGACACGGCGCTGAGCGACTACCAGATCCGCGACCTCAACGACGAGATCAACAAGCTCATGCGGGAGAAGTACATGTGGGAGGTGCAAATACGAAACCTCGGCGGACCCAACTACATGCGCGGCGGCGGCAAGATATACGACGAGCAAGGCCGAGAGATACCGGGAGGCGGCAAGGGGTACCGCTACTTTGGACGAGCGAGGGACCTCCCCGGCGTCAAGGAGCTGTTCGAGGCGGCCAGGGCCAAGGCGACGGACGAGAAGCCGCTGGAAACGAGAGACGACTTGCGGAAACAGGTCGACGCCGCCTACTACGGCTACGCGCCGGACGAGGAGGATAAGGAACTGCTCGCGTACGAGCTCGCCAAGGAAGAAGAGGCCTTTGAGCACATGGCCAAGACAGGCAAGCAGCAGCAGCAGCCGCCGCCCGGCTGGGAGCCGTTGCCAGGCGACACGGGGGATGGAAAGGGCTGGGAGTTGCCGACGCTGGAAGAGGTGCAGGAGGAGCTGATCAACAGGCGGCGGCAGAAGCTGCTGGACCAATTATAGCAGCCAAGTCGTACGCTGGCTTTCCGCGTACGATGACAACTGCTTGAAACTTTTCTTCTTCTTTTTTTTTCTTCTTCTCTTTTTGGAGGGAAAATGCTCGCTCTTGGAACGCTGCACGGCTGCTGTATCATATTTCAACGTTTGGGAGTTCAATCATGGCCCTGTGATGACGGCCGGCGTTCTCGGGATTGCTTACGGTTAATCGAATACCAAAAATGATATTTCTCGCCAACCTCGAGCGGCATCATACCAGACGCAGAAAATTGGTTTAATTGCTGCTTGTCCCCAACGCGGACGGCGGCGGAACTTCTTCACAATGTTTGATGATATTCGATCCTCACATGGACGGACGGGTTGGGCCTGGTGAGCTCGGTGAGCGGGCCGATAAGATAAGGCACCACGTGACCGTCGCGAACATCAATTCGGAGCTTTCGAAGCTCGACTTTTCGATGACACGACCAGTGACATCCCTCCCCCCCCAAATCCCGCCGCCACCGCCGCCAAAATGTCAATGTTCCGCGCCAAGAAGCTCGACCTGGGCTGTTTCATCAACATCCGGACGATTCGTGACCACACGAAGCGCCAGGTCTTCATGGAGCACGAACCCGAGAGGTGAGCCAGCGCAGACAGAACCACCGCCCTCGCTCGCCGCGCGAGACAACTGCGCGACCAAAAAAAGACTGACAAAGGGCAACCCCGTCCCGTGACAGACAAGCTCTCCGCTACATCATCCGGAACACGACGCTTCCTCCGCGTGTGCGCGCCGAGGCGCAGCTCCAGCTGGGCCAGATGCACTGCTACACCCGGCCGACGCAGATCCGCAACCGCTGTATCATCGGCGGCAAGTCCAGGGGTGTTTTCCGCGACTTCAAGATGACGAGGGTATGTCGACGAGGCGTTTCCGCCAGGTCCGCCGGTGCCATGTTCTAACATTCGGTTCTAGTACAACTTCCGTATGCAAGCGTACGACGGCAACATTCCCGGTGTCAAGAAGGCCAGTTGGTAAAGGAACAAGGCAGGGAGGACGATACAGAACAGTACGGCGCGGGAGTGCCACTGTACAATACAAGAGTGTTTGGCATACTCTTCCCGAAGGGCGACAGACGTCTGTCTGCATGCTCGAGCGCTTATAGACGGATCGGGGATTAGGAGTTTGGTCGCATGTATGATGTGAGCCATGAGAAAGATTTGTACCAATATATGACACCAAGAAAAAGAGTGTAAAACATCTCCAATCAGTCGTCAGTCGGGTTGGAAGAGATCCCAGCGTTTGTTTGATGCAAGGCAGCAGGAGACGAGACGGTCATGCACCTCTCGCCGTCTTTGTCTTTTGATCCATGTCTTTACCCGTCTCGTTGTGTGCCTCGCCTCCCTTCCCTTCGCTCACACCCGTTTGTTTGCCTACTACGCCTTCATCAAGTTCTTTCTGAGGGAAGGAAGCAGGAGCACATACTTTCCCATCTATACCTCTAACCTCTAACCCTAACCTCTAACCTCTGACCTCTAACCTCCAAACTTCAACCTCGAACCTCCGTCACCACCAGTTCCTTCACAAGCCGCCATGTTCCGCCGTCGCTGGTCTGGTCTCCCCGAGGACCCCATGTTCCCATCCCGCCTCAAGGATCTCGGGTAAGTCTTCCATCTCGTCTCCCGCAGAGTTGGAGGGGAAGAAAAAAAACTAACACTCACAGCTACTTTGTCAACGACCAAGACGAGATTCGCAACATTGAGAACCCCGACTACTACTTCAAGTACTTCCTCACCAAGAATGGCCGGGTCAACGATCGCCAGCGTTTCCACTTCAACGGTAGGAACCAACCCAGTCGCCTCCATTGTTCGTCCCTGGCCACTGACTCCCAATAGAAGCTATTCGCGACATCGTCCACAACCGACTCGAAAAGGAAGGCATGAAAAAGGTTCTTCTTCCCATCGGCGCCCAACCGACATCTCCCCATGTGCCCATCTTCACCAGCGCGGACTTGGCCACGGCCTCGCGGGTCGTCGTCGTCTTTGGCGAGCCCAGCCAAGACCTCGGCATCTTGGCCCTCCGGGTTGCCAACGGCCCTGGCGGCATCACCAAGGGCTCCATGGTCTCCGTCGTCCAAGAGATCGCCCGCCAGACGTCATCCGCCTCCGATCCGTCCGCGCCCGGCATCATTCTAGCCAACACAGGCGAGCTCTGGTGGTGGCCGGAGGGGAAGAAGGCCCTGAGCCCTGCTTCCGCCCTTGCCGTGCCGCAAAAGAGCATGGTCCACCACGGCCGCGCGTTCAACCCGAAACTTCACTCAGTCAGCAAGAACGAGAGCCCCGAGGCGCATGTCCGCCATGTCCTCGACGAGGTCATCCCCGCGCTCGTCCCCCCGAGCGCCCGCCTCGACATCGTCGGCATCGGCCTGGGCGCCGACCACGCGACCAGGGCCCTCGACAGCCCAGACGTCTGGTCCGTCCTCGGGCACCGGATCAACACGCTCTCGCTCCTCGGCAGCACGACCGCCGTCGACGAGCTCTCCCACGAGCCGCTCAAGGAGTTCCTCCCCCGCCGCGCCCGGGCGTACATCACGGACGAGGCCCCCGCCCTCACGCCCCTCGCCCGGCCCGGCGGCAACCCCAACACCGCCTCCTTCACGCAGCACGGCTGCACCGTCTTCAGCTCCGGCGAAGAACACTACGTCGAGCGCATGCTCGTCGCCAGCCGGGTCCCGATCCTCGACTGGATCCAGGAGGTCGCCCTCGCGGGCCAGGGCTACCGGCACCCAGCGGTCGTGGCTGTCGACCCGCGCGTGCCGACCGAGGAGGAGTGGGCCGCCGGCGGCTTCGACGAGGCCTGGGCGAAGCTGCCCGAGTTCGCCAGGCCGAGCCTCGGGTACGCCATGGCACCCGAGGACCATGAACACTGCAACGTCTTGGAGGGTGTCGGGGAGATTGCGAAGAGTCGGGCTGCGGAGCACAGTGAAGGGGATAACGAGTAGACTCTGGGAAGATTCGGACAGGGAATATTCGCGTGGGCAGGCATCTCGTACGTATGGAGGTGGCCCTGTCTAGACGTGGCTCGGACAGCTTCCGGTTTCTGAAAGGAGAGGGATGGGAGTGCAGTGGCCGTCCAATAAAAGCATCATCTTCGTCGGCGTTCATGCGGGATCTCAACGCAAGTGAAAAGGTGACCTCGGGGAGCTGACGAGATAGTCGGGTGCTTTTGTGCGTCCTTGGCAAAGACTATGAGTTTAGCTAGCTATGAGTTTGAGCTTCCTTCGCGTAGTCCTCGGCTCTTTCTTCGGGACATTTAGCATTCAAGTCCTCGGGTATCCATATCGTTCCCCTTTTGAACACGATGCAGGCAAAGCACTCTTCAATCCGCATTGTTGAATGAAGCATTTGGACGGGGAGAGGGTATTCATCTGGTATCATTTACCCCCCCACTGAAATATGAACAGTATTGTACAAGTCTTTTGTCGCCCCTACCGCAACATTCGACGCCCGGGAAACACAGCGGCGTCATACACCTCTCTGTCGATTTCTTTTCTTTTTTTCTTCCTCTCTACGCCTTGAGCAGAGACGCCAGCCCGACGGCGGGCGGCTCGGCCGGCACCAGCAGCTCCCTCGTCCGCCGCACCCTCTCCTTGACGACCTTCTCCTCCGCCGCCCACCGTCCCTCGTCGGCGGCGGTCGTCGTCTCGGCGTCGCTCCAGAAGCCAAAGACCGACCTTGCGGGGGTGGCGGCGTCGGCCTTGGCCTTCTTGGCCTTCTTCGCCTCCTCCTCCTCCCGGGCCAGCCCGGCAACCATGGTCGACCAGTTCTGCAGCCCCGTGCCGAGACACTCGCGGCACGTGTGCCGGGCCCGGGAGGCGTCGCCGCCGCCGCCCGACGGGCCGACGGCGCGGAGCTGCTCCTCGGCGAGGTCGACGGCGTCGCGCGTCCACGCGAGGCCTTCTTCGCGGTTCGTCGCCCTGCCGTTGCCGCTGCCGCTGCCGCTGCCGCTGGCGGCGTAGAGGATCTCGCCGATGTACAGGTTGAGCGCGGCCTCCTCGCAGAGCTCGCGGGGGTGCCGCCAGGCGGGGGGGCGGGAGCCGTCGTCGGGCGGCGGCGGGTACACGGGCGGCTGGGCGAGGGCCCAGACCCTCTGCCAGAGGGAGTTGTCGGAGGGTCCAGCGTCGGCGGCGGCAGAGGGTCCCTGGCCCGGGGGCGGCGCCTGCGGGAGGGCGCGGCGGGCGCGGAGGACGGAGACGAAGATGGGGAGGGCGGCGTTGGCGTCTCCGGCGCGGGCCTTGTGCAGGGCGATGGACGTGAGGACCGTCAGCAGGTTCTCGGACGGCGGGGGCGACGGCTTGTCGCCGGCGAGGGTGTAGGTGCGGGGGTCGACGCGGGGCTGGGGAGGGGCGTCGCCCTCGGCGGCCAGGGACAGCGCCCGCCGGTACATGCGCTCGGCGGCGTCGGGGAGGCGCCTGTAGTCGAGGAAGGAGGCGAGGCGCAGGGCGGCGTCCATCTTCTGGCGGGCCGTGAAGCCCCTCGTGGCGAGGATGCGCAGGTAGTGGTTCTCGGCCGGCTCGAAGGCGACCTCGCAGTCCTCCTCCCTGGGGGCGCTCGCGGCGCCGGGCGGGATGGGCCTCGGGCGCGGGTTCGAGGGGCCGACGACGACCTCGGGCGGGAAGACGACGTTCCTCGTCGTGTCCTTGACCCAGCCGTCGAGCTGCTCCGAGGCCTGGGCCAGGAGCATCAGCACCTCGTAGTAGCCCCGCCTCCAGTTCTCGCTCTTGCCCGACGCGTCCTTGCCGCCGGCGCCGCCCACGCCGTCGACGGAGAGGGGCTCGTCGCCGTCGCCCGGCAGGTCGCGGAGGCCGGCGCCGTCGGCCCCGGGGTCCTCGAGCCTCCTGAGCGCCTCGCGGCACGACACGAGGACCTCGACCCAGTCCACCTGGCGGTCCTGGCCGTCCCGGGCGGCGCTCTTGGCGCCGCGCGCGCGCATGCGGGTCAGGAGGGACCACTCGTGGGGCGTCGGGTGGTCCTTCTCGAGGGCCTCCTGGTTCAGCAGGAAGACGACGCCGAGGACGCACAGGGCGGCGCCCCAGAGGGAGGCGTTGTAGCGGAGGAACATGCGGCCCTCGTGGCGGAGCCAGCGCCTCTTCTCGGTGGTGAAGTAGCGGGCGCGGGGGGCGCGCGGGGAGGAGGCGACGGGGATCGAGAGGAAGGGGAGCTGCGGGCGGCCGCCGCGCGAGGCGATGGGCGTGTGGTTGCTCGTGAAGGGCCGGGCGGTCTGGAGCCGGAAGAGCCTCTGGAGGAGGATCCGGCGGAGGGCCAGGCGCTGGCGCATCGTGGCTGCGGGGGGCCGGGGAGGCATGGTTTTTTTTTTTTTTTTTTTTTCGATTAAGCGTTTGTCATGTATCTGGGCGGGCGGGTTTTGTCGTGATTGAGCACCTTTGGATGACGAGGTCGTGGGCGCACTTTTGCTGCGCGGATGGCGATGCAGTTTGGGTTTGGTGTACGGTGAGCTCGAAGCTTCAGGACCAGGGGGGGGGAGCTGCCAATTGAGCCACCGAAAGATTCCAGTGCCGCTGTGGGGCGGGGGTGAGACGGAATTGGCCGCGGTCGGAGCGGTCGGTGGGTGGTTGTTCCGGCGCAAGTTCGGGGTTGTGGCTGGTGATTGGCCACTCTCACCTTGTTGACCTTTTTTTTATTTTTATAATTCCATTTTTTAATATTTTATTTTTATTTCTTTGCTCCATATCCTCTCTACCTTTTCTCTCCCCTCTTGGCCCTTGAGCGCCGGCGATGGCGTAAACCCGACCTTGCGACTGAGACCCGTTTTTTTCCTTTTTTTCTTTTTGTAAGAGAGTCCCGTGAGTGTGTATCCATGTGTAGGACTGGTCAAGTCGACGGCTGCTCATCACGATCTATAACCCTCTTGGTTCATCCCTCTCCATGATGAACAGGCGAGGTTGAACATGTCTTCATTCTTCTCCAAAGCGGCGTCGAGTCCGCATGCACAACTAGCCGCCACCGCGGTGTTGTCAGGCGCGACGGTGGCGTGCCTCATCCTCGGATACCAAGCGTTCGAAAGAAAGGAGCGCATTGAGGGCTTGAAAAAGTCCATCCCGTCGTCTTCAGCGGATGCCCCAAATGTGCGTCAAGCTAAGCTCCCCCCCTCCCCTCGTCCGCACCATATATTCTGACCGTGGGACTAAAACCGTCATAGCTCACTCACTTCGGTGCTGCGTCGCCCCCTATCGACAAGGAGGATGCTCGCAACCAGGCGCTCGCGAGGAGGGCGCAGACCGGCGACTTTGACGAGGAGCTCATCCTGGAGCAGCTGGCCCGCAACAGGGTGTTCCTGAAGGACGAGGGTCTGCAAAAGCTGCGCGACTCCTTCGTCATCGTCGTCGGCTGCGGCGGCGTCGGCTCCCACTGCACCGCCGCCCTCGCCCGCTCCGGCGTCTCCAAGCTGCGCCTCGTCGACTTTGACCAGGTCACGCTCAGCTCGCTCAACCGGCACGCCGTCGCCACCCTTGCCGACGTCGGCATCCCCAAGGTCCAGTGTCTCCACCGCCGCCTCATCGCCATCGCTCCCTGGGCCAAGTTCGAGCTCAAGAACCAAAAGTTCGAGGGCGCCGTCGCCGAGCAGCTCCTCGCCCCCTGGGGCGGGGACGGGGACGGGGACGGGGACGGGGACGGCGGGCGGAAGCCCGACTACGTCGTCGACGCCATCGACAACATCGACACCAAGGTCGCCCTGCTCAAATACTGCCACGACCACGGCATCCCCGTCATCTCCAGCATGGGCGCCGGCGCCAAGGGCGACCCGACCCGCGTCAACGTGGGCGACATCGGCGCCAGCACCGACGACGGGCTCTCGAGGGCCACCCGCAGGAAGCTGAAGCTGCAGGGCGTCACCGGCGGGATCCCCGTCGTCTACTCGACCGAGGTGGCCGGCGAGGGCAAGGCCGCCCTCCTGCCGCTGTCCGAGGAGGAGTTCAAGAAGGGCACCGTCGGCGACCTCAGCGTGCTGCCCACCTTCCGAGTGCGGATCCTCCCTGTCCTGGGCACGATGCCCGCCGTCTTTGGCTACGTCGTCGCGAACCACGTCATCCTCAGCATCTCTGGTAAGTAATAAAAAAGAAACCAAGGAAAAACAAAAAACAAAAAACGAAAAACCGCAATGGCGTTTGACTTTTTTTGACCAAAAAAACTGACCAACGACGCGCCCCCTCTCCAGGTTACCCCCTCGACTACGTCCCGGCCAAGAACCGCGACAAGCTGTACACGGACATCGTGGCCTTCGTGCAGGGCTCCGAGACGAGGATCGTCCACCACCGGTACGGCATCGAGGAGTCCAAGGGCCTCCGCATCCCGCTGTCGCTCGGCGACGCGGCGTTCCTGACGGAGGAGCTGTGGAAGGGGCGCAGCGCCGTGACGGGCCTCATCAACCGGCTCGTGCTCGTGCGGTGGAGGCGGCCCGAGGGCCCGACGAAGCTGCGGATCGGCGAGGGCGCCGAGGAGCAGAAGTGGTCCGGCGTCCGGTTCCGCGACCTCGTCTGCATGACGCGCGACGAGGCCCTCCGCCACGAGAAGGAGTACCTCAAGAAGGACGACGCCGAGCTGGGGGACCTGTACGACGCCGAGGTGATTGCGCGGGTCGAGGAGAGGCTGAAGGAGGCGGCGGAGGTGGAGAAGTACAGACTATAGACGCTTGCAAAGAACTCCCGGGTCGAATGACCAAGATGTGTACACACACACACACACGCGTAAAAAAAGTTATCCGAGCTGATGGTTATCGTCCTTTTGGACATGGACGGTACGGTCTCTGCAGGGAGTGTGGCTGCTGCTGCTGCTGCGGCGGTGGGTGGTAGGTGTGGCGGTGCAGGTCGCTCGTCAGAGTAGAAAACGGTACTTGAGTATCCGTACCTACTGTGCCTAGGTGCGTAGGTACGTATAGGAACATAGGTACGTACCTAGCGACTGTGTGTGCCCAAAGCCCCAGTGTCTGTCCGTCTGTCTGTCTGCGTCGCGTCTGGTCGCGCTTTCTCCCTTCATCATCTCAACTGGGATTTTCTGCTAAACCGACAAACGTGGAGTTTCTGCGACGACGACGACGACGACGACGACAACAACAACAACAGCGTGCGTCTCTGATCTGGCAATTTCCGCCTTTTCCGGATCAGCTCATGGAATCTTTGTGGAATGAAGACCAAGACTTTGCCTTCCCATGCGCACCACCATGACTTGTGGCTTGAGGTGAGCCCGGCCGGATCGCTGCCTGCACAAGGACCATGTTGCTAATGATGTTACAGGGCATATTGACAAGAATAGTCTTCATACTCGTCCTTTTCTTCTTCTTCTTCTTCTTCTTCTTCTTCTTCTCCAGGAATCGTGCCCAAAGCGCCAGCAATGTGCCTTGCAGGAATTTGCCGTGCAGCAGCAATCGATCCAGGGCGCCAGCTCCGCGGCCCTGTATCTCAAGTGAGATGGATGGAGCAAAGGCATCGACGCCTCGGGTACCAAAGTCCGTCCCGACAACCCATCTCTCCCCGACCTCTAGAGACGCGGATCTGACTCTTGCCTCTCTTGCTTCCTTTTCATTCATGTTTGCTTCGTCTCGGATGCGCTGTGTCTCCTCACCTCAACCCACCTCCAGCCTGCGGTGATGACTGCTTTTCACATCAAGGTTACGGGATCATCAGTGCCGCGGTTCTGCAAAGAACCCTCCACGCGGTGGCGGGACCAGCACCAAAGAACAGAGATCTGAGCAGGCACCATGCTATGGGGATTCCCCGGCATGGATGCAATCGTTGTGCCGGTGTGCGGCCGGCGCTCGTTTCTCGAGATCCCGTGCCGCAATGATGACAGATTTTTCATAACCCAGAAGCCGAGCCCCCGTCGGATCCACGGCCTCCCTCCTCGCGGGTGTAGGTTTGCGGTTCGGCCCTCGGGCGTCGCTGATGACAGGACGTATATAGTTTTCAATCGGAGCTGGCCGGTAAGTCGAACCCCTACCCCTCCAAGGCGCTCGTGTTCGGGATGTGGCTGACGTGGGCGTTGCAGATCTCATGAACTGCCGGCCAAGCGGCGGTGCAGCGACACGATACAGAATTGCCCGGTGATGACACGAAGTCCAAATAAGCCAAAGTTGCAGACAGCACGAGGGTCCATCCAGCCACCTTGGCGGAGTCCCATCGGTCGTTGTCCGTGAGAACATAAGAGAGCTAATCTGAGGGCAATTCTGCGTGTCGAGCCGTAAGAAGGTAGTAGGCAGGCAGCTGGATGAAGAATATACTGGTTAAACATGATTGATATTGTTGCTGCAGGGCGCCTGGTCTACAAGTGTATAGAGTGTGTGGTGTGGTAGGTAAAGGCACCACGAGATGAGGTGAAGCCCTCGGAGGCTTCTCGTCGCAGGGATGGGCCGGGCTAGGCTAGCTTGCGGGACTGGCCGCCGCAAACGGTGACTCGATGACTTGCGACGCGCAGCGAATCACGACGCGTCCGCCGGAACATCCATCGATGAGCTCATCTTGAGCGCAACTCTGTTCCCGCATCTCCCGCATTTGGTTCCATCCGGTCTCAGACAGACAGCGCGGGTCGAGCTAACATGAAAACATGCAGGCTTTCCATTACTAACCATGGTCTTTGTTTTCTTCTCCCCTTCTTCCCTCCCTCCGATGTCGTCTACGACGTACATCTTGACCACTCCAGGTGCCGCCGACCCGAGCTGAGTTGACCATCACCGCCAACACCGAGTCTGTCAGGACGCGTCGCCTTGGTACCCTCACCCACCAGAGAGAGCACATCTGACACATCGACGCCCTGCCCCGCCCGCCATGGACCCAGCCATCGCCGCCCTGCTCGAGAAGAGCGGCGCCGACGGCGTCCCCTTCCGCGCCCGCCCCGGCCACGCCCATCACACGTGGGCCGGCACCTTCCACTCCCGCCCGGAGCTCTACATCCAGCCCGAGTCGCTCGACGAGGTGGAAAAGGCCGTCAACCTCTCCCGCCGGCACCGCCGCCGCCTCGTCACCGTCGGCTGCGGCCACTCGCCCTCCCACATGACGTGCACCTCGAGCTGGCAGCTGAACCTCGACCGCTACAACCGCCTCCTCTCCGTCGACCCGGCCACCGGCCTGGCCGTCATGCAGAGCGGCATCCGCCTCTACGCCCTGTGCGACGAGCTCGACCGCCGCGGCCTGGCCATGCCCAACCTCGGCAGCATCAACCAGCAGTCCATCGCCGGCGCCATCTCCACCGGCACCCACGGCAGCAGCCTCCGCCACGGCCTCATGTCGGAGGACGTCGTCGCCCTCAAGATCACGCTGGCCAGCGGCCGGACCGAGTCGTGCTCGCGCGACGAGAACCTCCCGCTCTTCCGCGCCGCCCTGCTCTCCCTCGGCGCCCTGGGCGTCATCACCGAGGTCACCTTCCGCGCCGTGCCGGCCTTTTCCCTGCGCTGGACCCAGACCGTCGACGCCGACCGCCGGATGCTCGACGCCTGGGCCGCCGGCGACCTGTGGACCCAGAGCGAGTTCGTCCGCGTCTGGTGGTTCCCCTACACGCGCCGGGCCGTCGTCTGGAGGGCCGACAAGACGGACGAGCCGCACGCGCCGCCGCCCCGGCGCAACTACGACGGCCCGCTGGGCTACCACCTCTACCACAACCTGCTGTACCTCGCGCAGCACGTGCCGCGCGTGCTCCCCTGGGTCGAGTGGCTCGTCTTCGGCATGCAGTACGGCTTCCGCGACGGGTCGACGGCGTGCGCCGTCCAGCCGAGCCGCGAGGCGCTGCTGATGAACTGCCTGTACAGCCAGTACGTCAACGAGTGGGCCGTCCCGCTGCACAGGGGCCCCGAGGCCCTCGCCCGGCTGTCGTCGTGGCTGAACCGCCTCGCGCCCGGAGACCCGGGCTACGTGGCGCACGGCATCCCCTTCTCGGCCGACGGACTCTGGGTCCACGCGCCGGTCGAGGTGCGCGTGAGCGACACTTCGCGGGCGGGGTCGTTTCCCTTTGGCGGCAGCGACGGCGCGCGGCCGTACCTCGACCCCACGCGCGCCGACGGCCCGACGCTGTACCTCAACGCGACGCTGTACCGGCCCTACCGCGCGGACCCGCCGTGCCGGGCGCGGTACTACGAGGGCTTTGAGTGGCTGATGCGGGACCTCGGCGGGCGGCCGCACTGGGCCAAGAACTTCGAGTCGGGGGCGGCGGCGGTCGCGGCGTCGTACGACGACGGGGCCGAGGAGGACCTGCGGGCGTGGCGGGCGGTGCGGGACGCGGCGGACCCGGAGGGCATGTTCGTCGGGCCGTGGCACCGCGAGAAGGTGCTCGGCGCGGGGCCGAGGTTCGCGCTCGAGGAGGTCGAGGTCGCGAGGACCCCGGCGAGGCTCTGGGGCGGGGTGACGGTCGAGGGCGTGGTGGGGGCGGGGGGGCTCGACGATGAGAAGGACGTCGGGCGATAGGTACCCCCCCCCCCCCCCCCTTCCATCCTCTCTCTAGTTTCTACGTGTCTAGGATTGACTGCGACGTCTGTCGCGCAAGCCGTCCGACTTTTCCATGTCTGCCGGTTTTGAGCAAGAGAAACGTCACACCCGGTCTCGGTGCGTCGCGCGACAGGACCACGAAGCCCGCATGGCGTGATGGTGGTCAGCCCTCCCTCCCTCCCTCAGGGGGTTGTTCGCGAAGCTGCGCGAGTTTAATGGGATTGCCGCCAAGACCTTGCATCGAGGCAAGCGACCATTGGCAGAAGGGATGCCGATCCCACCATTCGTTGGTTTGCCCCCCTCGTGCAAACGACACGGTCATTGGTGAGAGAGTCGGTGTCCGGAGGGCCGGGTCGGATGGGCGCGATTATTGATCGATGGGCCGGCACGCGCGTGTAACCAATCCCCCCATCTTCCTCCCCATCCTCCTCCCCACCTGGCTAGATGTGGAAAAATCCCCCGCATTTCACTGTTGGTTCCAACACCGCCCGTCGCCCAACGGCTGCCCGAGTGGTTCGCGGTCGCGATCGGCGCGCATGGTTTCCCCCTCCTCCTCCCCCCCAACAAGGGTCTGGAGAAGAGTAGCAGAGAGAGAGAGCATGACGGTCCGAATTTGTGATACTTGTTTCTTTTTTTCTCTTGCTTTCTCATTACAGACTAGAGCACGGTGAAAATAGTAATCAAAACCTGGCCCTTTTTTTTTCCGTCTTTTTTTCTTTCTTTTTGGGCCGACGTAGGCTTGCCCTGCTAATCCCAATTGACACCTAAAAGAGACAGTAAAAGGAACCGTGAGCTCGTAATGGCAGAGAGAACAGTAAAAACTTCCCCCGTTTTGTCGATGGGATCGGATTCAAAGATCATGTACACTGCTGCCGCGAGGCTGAGAGGTATAGGAATGGTATGGGAATTTTTTATTTTTTGGCCCGTCAAGACGGAGTAAAACGAAGACAGGTGAAAATAAGCGAGAAGCAACGGAAGGGGGGGTATCTTTCGGCTCGAGGAGAACTGCGTTGTGGTGTCGGTCTCCTGATAGTCACCGGCGTTTTCTCGTGGTATTTTTTTCTCCTTTTTTTCTTTTTCTTTATCTCGTGTCATCACAAGTGAGAGGAACGCAAAAGGGAGAGAGAGGAGAGAGAGAGAGAAAACCCAACGCCTTGAAGAGAAGAAGAAAAAAAAAACAGCAGACCAACGAGCCGTGAGGCGTTTCCATCTTGTGTCCCAAGCCGCGAGGCCCTCGCATCCGTCTTATGACCGCCGTGACGCCCACACACACACACACACACACATACACATAAGCCCCGACTCACGCCGACTTGATAAGATACACACGGGCAGCCTTCTCCTGAACCCTCTCGGTCATTCATTGCCGTGGTTCTCTTCCCCGACGCCTGGTCCCCTCCTCCCTCCGTCCCTCCCCCTTGCGGTGCTGTGTGTTCCCGCTTGAGGTGGAGGGGGGCCCCGTCCATCGTATCCCGCTTCCGAAGCCTTTTGGTGTAACTTTTTTGTTTTTCTTCTTTCCCCTTTTTGTTCTTCTTCTCGAGGGTGGGACGGTCGTGTGACCGGACATCTTTTCCCCCTTGATCCTGACATACTGGCAAAGGTGTAGGATAGACTCTTTGTCTGAACCCGCTCGTCGATGTTTCCACTTGGTGTCCGACCTGCACGGGGGAAAAAAAAGACGCGCATGTGTGTATATGGCCGCTGATGAGCCCCTTCCCCCCCTTTCTCTGTCGAAAAGCGGCCAGGTAGCTGTCTCCGATCCGGAAACCCGCCGGGAGACACGAATAAAAAAAAGATAATAAGAATAAGAAAGAAAAAAAAGACGTGTATATCAGTGTCGGTGCCGGCGGGAGGAGCTCTCGTGGCCGTGGCCGTGGCCGTGTCCGTGCCGGTGTCCATGCCTATGCGACGAGTGATGACCCTCCCTGTGTCTCGACGAGGACGAAGAGCCGCTGCGCGCGAGCTCGCGCTCCATCTCCTCGACGCGGGCGCGGTACCCGCGGACGATGTCCTTGATGTGCCTGACGCGGTCGAAGTCGAGCTCGAGCTCGTCGAGCTGGCGCAGCAGGTCGTGGTAGCGCGCGATCTCGGCGTCGGCGCCGTCGACGAGGTTGCCGGCGCGGTCGAACTGGGCCGCCGTGAAGACGCGGCTCTGCTCGCCGAGGTAGAGGATCTGCTGCTCGATCTGGCCCATGACGCGGTCGAAGTAGCGGCCCAGGGCGGCGAGCGAGGTGCCGTCGAGGAGGAGGAGGCCCTGCTGGTTGTTGTTGGAGGAGGCGCGGCTGGCGGCGCGGGACGACGAGGAGCCGGGCCCCTGGCCCAGGGCGGCCTGCTGGCCCTGGCGCAGGAGCTGGATCTCCTCGTACGTCAGGCCCAGCTGCGTGTCCGGCACCGCGTTGGCCTGGGTGGTCGACATGGCTCTCGGCGCGGCGCACCGTGCGCGGTCGCGGGAGGCGGCAGGGCTGGCGGTTTGGTGGCGGTGGTTGTCTGGTGGTGTACCGTCTGCCTGATTTTAGGTATCCGGGTGTTCGTTATCTGGAGGGATGATGCGCGCGGTGGGTATCGTATCGTATCGTATCGTATCGTATCGTATCGTGTCGTGTCGATTCGGGGCCGCGATAACGGTTCGGCGGGGGGTCTTGGCCCCCTGTCGGAGGTGGGGTGGAAGGGAGGGCTCGATGGAGAGAGGGAGGAGAGGATGAGGGGTTTCGACGGCGATGATCCGGGGGGGGAGGGAGATGCGTGTGTGTAGCGGCGGGCGGACGAGGGGTCGACGGGATGCGACGAATGGCATGAGCCGTTTGGTGTTGTAGTTGTTGTAGTTGTTGCTGTTATTGTTGGTCGAGAGCTGGAGGGGACGCTGTACAGTATACGCAGTAGCGGCCTTTGTCTGGGCGATGGCGGCGCGCGCAAAGTCATGATATCGTAGAGGCGGCGGGGATCATTACTGGCAGGTTGCGTTTTTGTTGTGTGC
Organism: Colletotrichum caudatum; assembly: GCA_030867225.1. Lineage (NCBI taxonomy): Eukaryota > Fungi > Ascomycota > Sordariomycetes > Glomerellales > Glomerellaceae > Colletotrichum > Colletotrichum caudatum. The sequence continues at coordinate 96,881 of MU846111.1, forward strand.
GTGTGTCTTGTTATTTGGGGTTACTTTTGGGCGCGCGAGGCTCGGCGCGAGCGAATTGGGTTCGGGGCGGCTTTGCCGACGGCCGGGGGGGAGGGGAGGGGAGGGGGTGGGAGAGAGAGAGGGAGAGAGTAAGTAAGAGGGGTCGACGTTGCAACGGGCGGTCCGGAGGTGACGGGCAACGAACGGGGGTTACGGGTTAGGTAAAGGTGAACACCGGAGCAGAGGCCGTGACATGAGGCCGCGATGTTGGACGGAGGCGACGGAGGGAGTCCGGAAGGGATGTCGTCCGAGGGGGTGGGTGGGTGAGAGAGGAGACGCTCAGACGAAGAACAAGAACAGAGAGAGGAAGGGAGGGAGGGAGTGTGGTAAAGAGAGGCAGAGAGGAGGAGGGAGAAGGGAAGAAGGCCGGTCTCGATGTTGCAGAAGGGGGGAAAGAGGGAGAGGAGGACGAGCCGTGTTTGAAGTCGGGGAGAAGAGGAGGAGGAGGAGGAGGAGGAGGATGTGTTTTTCTTCTTCTTCTTCTTCTTCTTCTTCTTTTTTGGTGATACACACACACACTCACACTCACGCATACACAACATAAGCCGGCCAGCTCGCACCCTCCCACCACCCACCGCCGCGATGGAAAAAAAAAAAGGTTGGTTGCCCTGGTTGATTATGTACGAGTTGGTTTGGTTTGCTGCTCGCCCCCGGCGCGCACAGGTCTCGGTTCTTGGGTCACCCAGACTCAGACCCCAGGCCCCCCGGGGGTCGGGTCTCGGCCGCTTTGACTTGTTGGGAGGGGACAGGGAGCGAAGATGCAGAGAGAAAGAGAGAGAGAGTCAAGGAGAGAGAGGCAGAGAGAAAGAGAGAGCAAAAGCTCTGATGACGGGCACACGGCTCTCTTTTGCTGCGCGTGCAAACCAGGGTCGAGATTGATACGTGTTCCCGTTCGGGCCGCGGTAGGTAAAAAGCCAAAAGGCAAAAAACAAAACAAAAATAAAAGGAAAAAAGGGGAAAAGGGAGAGGGGAGGACGGACGGGATGGGGTTTGTTTGCTTCCCCTTCCCTCCCCTCCCCCTGCCTGCGCGCAGCTGACGGGTCGATCTCTGCCCACGCTTCTGGGACGCCACAACCGCTAGTGGATAGGGTGGGATGACCAAGAAAAGAAGAAAAGAAGAAAGGCAGTTTCCGGCGCGTAATGCCCGCGAGGCTGGGGGAGGAGAGTTCAATCAATGGACGGGGGAGGGAGGGAGAGAGAGAGAGAGAGAAACGAAGACAGAGATTGACCGGCGACGGATGGCTTCTGGTAGCGAGCGGCCGTGTTGGCTCTTTGGAGGGGGGAAGGGGGTTCTGTTTCTGGCACAAAAAGAGGCACAGCCGTGCAGTGGCAACCCAGCCCAGACGAGAGCCAAAGTTGGGTGAGTGGTGAAGGGGTGGGTGGGTGGGTGGACGAATGGATGGATGGACGGACGGATGGATGGACAGGAACGATATGTAGCGTGTGTGATGTGTGTGATATGTGTGTGTGTGAGTGTGTGGCACCCCTCGGTCAGAGTCGTTCATTCAAGACAAGCGCCGGGTTCCCGCCGTGGTGGTATCGCGAGATTATTGGCCTTCCTATTTGGACGGAGGGTTGATGTGCTCGTGATGATGGGATCCGGGAGGGTGTGATGAGGAGGGGGCATCGGTAGCTATCTCGAGGTGCTCGCTCGCGGCGAATGGTTCCCAAGAATTGAGGGGTCGGTGGACGGACTGACAGACTGACAGACAGCTGATTGATTGTTGGCTGCGTTCAGAGAGAGAGGAGGCCGATGCCGAGCCACGGCTGTAAGTGAGACATGGCCGAGGAAGACAGGGCCGACGATGCTCGTCCTCTTTGCATCTGGAGATGCAGATGCATACATACATGGGAACCGACGGGACATGCTTTGTACTGTTCCTCTTTGGCGACTCTACAGATCCAGAGTACCTCCACCGACACACTGCTCAAGGTATACCGACTGCTTCCATCTACCTACTCAAGGCATACAGAGTACTTTTATCTATCCACCACTCAAGGTATACAGACTGCTTCCATCCATCTTACATATCCGCCAGCTCCGTGTGATGATGCCCTCTCGGCTCGGGGAGGGCCCATGGCGGTCGACTCGGCTCGTTTCCCACCTCGTCTCCTCCCCGCCGTGACGCGCCATTTACCTCCCTACCCTACCGGTTATTCCCCCGTCTCTTCTTCCTTGCCCGCCAAGTCGCCTACTCTTTGCCCCCTCTCGCCGCATACGAAGAGACGTGGACATTGGACATTCAACGGGCCTCCGGACAGCCTGCGAACCCGGCCGTCGGCCGTCTCCCGTGGGGATGACCAGGCGGTCAGTGCCCCCCCCCCCCTTGGAGGTCCGTCGTGGCCCGCAGGGATGACGGCTTTCACGCGGGGGGGGAAACGCGACGCGGCTTTTTGCCAAGGCTCCCGTCCCTCCCCGTATCTCGTATCTCGTACAATCTCTGGTCGGACGGTTAGTGCGTGTTTTCTGGTGCTGCCGTCGCACTTGTCCTTGTCCTCCTCGTCCTCCTCCCTCCGGCGAGACTGGACAGCAGGCCGAGGGATCAATGGGCGCGAATTGAAACACGCAACAACACACGACCAGAAGGGAGGGCTCGAAACGAGACAGTCCTCCTCCTCCTTCTCCTTCTCCTCCTCCTTCTTCTCCCCCCCCCCCCCCCCCCCCCCTCGCCCTCCCTACTGTCACTATCGTCGCTGTCGTCGCTACTCCCCTCGCTGGCCTCTTCACCGGCTTCCTCGCCGCTCAACTCCTCCCCCCCCCCTTTCGACCGCGGACATGTGCCAGCCAGCCTACTGGGCGCTGCACCACGGCATGCGCATTATGCAGACGCAGATGGGCCGCCCGGTTAGGTGCTGCAACGGGCTGCACATGGCCGCGCTCCTTGCAGGGCGCTTCCCCCCTTGTCCAGCGCTTGGAAGCCTTCAGCCTCAGCTTCCACCGTTGTAGCGCACATGACATGGCATAGTGCAGAGCTTCGATGGGACATGCCCCGGCATTCGTCTTATTCTTTCCATGCAGATCCTCATCCGCCGCCCGTCTTTACCTGCCACTCTTTACCGTCCTCGGCTAGACGGCCGCCACATGTCTGTCAAAATCCCGTGTTCCAGAGCGCCGTCGTCCCCGTAGGGCACGCGCGTTGCATCCGGCTGCCGTCCGAGCCGGCGACCCCCCGATACGTCCTTGAGACTATTATCTAGTGTGACGCTATGTATGCGCTCAGGGCCTGGCGATGGCTCGGCCGTCATCTGTGCCCACCTCACCTCACCTCACCTCGGTGCGGCGGCGCCAACCAAACACTCATGAGGAACTTGATACCGCCGCTCTGCCCCGTCCTCCGGCATCCTTCCTCCGAACACCGCCCGGTCCGGGGTGCACGGTGGGTTTCTTCGGGATCCATTAGACGGCGGGACAAGCCTCCCGGCGACCCACACCTTCCCGCCCTGCCGATCGCCCGAGCCCGAGCCATCCCCGATACGGCCTACGGAGCCTCTCGTTCCGCCGGCCACAACAGGTAACGGCTCTTTGAGAAGATGAGCAACCATGGTCATTCCTGATCTCGAACCGGCTCACGCAGTCTATCCGGTGAGGGTTTTGAAACTGGCCTTCTTCTTCTTCTTCTTCTTCTTCTTCTTCTTCTCGTCCATGTTCTGAACGCCTGGCGGAAGACAATGGCCAGAGCGAGCAGGATACGGCGGCTGACACATCGTCATCATGGCCTCCTTTTGCACACAGTCATTGACGGATTTCGCGGAAACGTGACCCGCAATCTGAAGACAGTCGGCTCGAGTGAGGCCGAGAGGGACCCAAGGCCCGGGTAGCCGGGGCGCTCTTCCTCGATATATCCGACCGGGACTCTGGAGTTCCTCGTCAACTCGGTCCATCTTCGACCGCGACGAGCCTTGGCCTCGTGTTGTCGTGAGGGGTCCGATGCTACTGCAATCCGGGGGGGGGAGGGGGCACAGCAAGCGTATCTTGAGTGTCCCATAAGAAGCCTTCGCCGCCCCCCCCCCCCCTAACCCGCCCATGTTCATCGCCACATTCAAGCTGCTGTCCGTCGGGTCATTGACATCGACATTGGGCGCGCAGACGAGACGAAACGAAACACCCCCCCGCGCCACCATGATGACGCTCCGTTCCCTGGCGACGGCGGTGCTCGCTTGCGTCTCCGCCGCGACGGCCACGATCCTCGAGAACGGCCGCCCGAGAGCGACGCACTTCGCCGACACCAAGGTGGACCTGGCCGCCGGCGACTACACGACGTACGATGCCGACGCGCCGGAGATCTCCTACAAGGGACGCTGGGACTCTAAGAAGATATCCTGGTGGGCGTGAGTTCCCCCCTTTGGAGGCCTTGGGAACACATCAAGCAAAAGTCTCACACACGCGCGCGCCGTCGGGCACCAGGGCCCCGGGCATCAAGTTCGGCTTCACCGGCCAGGTCGTCGCCGTCACCTTCGGCCCCCACACCACCACCGGCACGCTGGTGGCCTACCGCATCGCCGGCCTGGACTGGATGCACACCAACGTCACCGCCGGCGCGACGCACCTGCTCGTGAGCCCCGAGACGACCCCCGGCGTCGGGCTCGCCGGGCCCGTGAGCCCCGCCACCTTTGAGATGCGCGTGACGAACTGGGCGCGCGGCGTGCAGGTCGACCGCGTCCACGTCGCGGCGGCGGGGGGCGGCCTCGTCGCGGTGCCGGACCACCCGCGCCGCGTCGAGTTCGTCGGCGACAGCCTGTCGGCGGGCATGTACGCGACGTACGAGGCCATGGCCGGGTTCGCGTACGGCGTCGGCGCCGGGCTGGGCGACACCGAGTACTCCATCACGGCGTACCCGGGCATCTGCGTCGCCGACCAGGAGTGCTGGGGGAACCCGCGCGGGCAGTCGCACCAGTGGTTCTACACGTCCGACACGGGCGGCCGGGCGGCCGAGGTGTGGGGAGGTACGTGTCGCAGCAGCAGCAGCAGCAGCAGTCGTCGTCAGGCGTACGCGTCGCCGGACCTGATGCCGCCGCTGGCGTATTCGAACCGGAGTCTGGCACCCGATGACCATCGGCCAGACGACTACCCGGGGGGGCCGGAGACGGCGTCATCATCATCATCATCATCATCATCATCATCATCGGGGACCGGTGGGCTGACGGCGGCTTGCGCAGATGACCCCGAGCCCTGGGACTTTTCCAGGAACCCTCCCGCCGACCTCGTCGTTATCAACCTCGGCACCAACGACGCCAACGCGGCCAACGGCGTCAGCAAGGCCGCCTACGTCCATCACTACAAGAAGCTCATCCAGGGCATCCACGGCAAGTGGCCCGAGGCCCAGGTCATAATCATGGTACGAAGATGCCGCATCCTCCTCCTCCTCCTCCTCCTCCTCCTCCTCCTCTTCCTCTCCCTCTTCCTCTTCCCCTGCTACTGCCCGACTGCCCGACTGCCCGACTGGCTGACCCTCGACTGCAGCAAATGTGGCAGGGCTTCTACCAGGACGGCAACACGTACGGCCAGAGCACCGACCTCCGGGACGAGGTCTACAGCGTCTACGAGTACTTCAACTCGGAGGCCTACCTCGGCAGCCCGACGACGTGGGACGCCGTCGCCAACGCGACCGGCCGGGCGAGCGCGCCGGCCAGGCCCTTTGTCCACTTCTTCAACACCACCGGCATCCTGCAGCACAACGACATCGGCGGCCAGTGGCACCCCACCGACGTCGGCCACATCAAGGTCGCGAGCCACCTGATACAGTACATCACGCTGAAGCTCGGCTGGCCCTTGTTCGCCACCGGACCCGAGTGAGTTTTGCCTGCCCGCCCGCCCCTCTCTCTCTCTCCCTCCCCGTCCAATGGGCTCTTCTTCTCTTCGTCGGCCCGCGATTCCTGTAGAGACATGCTTGTCCGTGGCCGAGGAAGGCATGATCCCTCCGCCGTTCCCACGGAATCGGCCTGTATTTGCTGTGCCGCATGGTATTGTAGGCTGACTCCCCAACCCACAGGGTTTACCATGAGACCCTCTACTGGAACGATCAGTCTGAATATTGAGACGCCCGTCCAGGGAACGCGGTGGCACAAGTCGAAAGGCTCGTGAACACGCATGACTTTGGCAAAAAAAAACCCGTCACCCTTGCCGCCTGGGGTTTTTTTTCCTTCCCTGACGGCACTCCCGTGTCAAGAAGGGGAAGGGTGAGGGGGGGAGGGAAACGCCTGTCATCGTCGTCTTGTCTTTGTTGTCGTTTATTAGCCGTCATAGCCTGAAATGCCGCCTCCACCATGGTGATATATAAGCAACTCACATCCTGCCCGTCCCGAGTTGAAACGCCCGCCACCGCAGCCTGGCAGCGCCTTTGAAACAGGCCGGACCGCCTGCCAGGTATAAAGATGATGGCCGTGATGTGTGACACGTAGAGGAAGGGGGGGGGGAGGCAAAGATGGCCAAGCTTCAAGCCTCGACCGATCTCGTCCGTGCCAGCAGGGAGGGGCCTTTCCCCGGCCATTTCTTCACACACACACACACGCGCGCATACTGTATAAGTACGGATATAGTATGTATGATTACGTTCAATGCTTGGCTCATCCGGGGAGAGTGGGCGCATTCTTTACTCACGAACGGGCGACCCAGCCTCCGGTAGACAGATTCTCCATCCCCCCCTCCCCCCCCCTTCCCTCTCGCTCTGGAGTTCCGCAGGGGAGGGCTGACAATTGTCTGGTGCGTTTGCCGTTTGAGATGTCTCATGGGTCAAGGAGTTAGACAGACACCTCTTCACCAAAACCACAAGAGAAGAAGAATAAGACAAGGAAAACCTGAGGGGAGAAGGGTCCGGTTCCGAGCAAGACACGATGCCCACGTTGGCGATTACTAACGACCCCCCCCTCTCTTTCTGTCTCTCTCTCTCTCTCTCTCTCTCGCCCGGGTGCCCATGATAGAGGGCGCAAAAACAAGAAACATGACTGCACCGGTATGCGGCTTGGCCGCCCGCCTATTCCGCCTAAAAAACCCGCGACAGATCGGCGCGCTGCGCATGAGGCTCGGCCGTCGGATCGTGACAGGCCTGGGCGGTTCACTCGAGACCTGAAGGAATAGGCGACTTTTTGTCTTTGTCTTTGTCTGGCTCGTCTGCCAAAGAAATCGGCCGGCGGAAAGAAAAGATGGGATGCCACACCGCCCCCCCCCCCTTCCTGTCGTTGCTTACTGTGGTCGACGGCAGAGTTTCGACCTGTCTGAAATGACCAGAGAGGGTTTCCCCTCCGGATGGAAAAAGCTTCAAAGGCTCCGATGGCAGGTCGTGACAGACACTTGGCGTCGAGGAAGAAGGGGGGGGGGGGACGCCAGCAGAGAGAATCGCCCCGGAGTGAAGGCAAACTCGAGGGTCGTCGCATCACGAGAGCACGAACTACATGGCTTTCCTCCGTCTCGCTCGCCCTCTTCTCGCTGTTCCCGAGCAGACTCGTCCTCCCTCCCTCCCTGTTTGTTTCCGCCCATCGCCTCTCGTTCTTTTCTTTCGTTTTTTTATATATATATTTTTATTCATGTATCTACTAGCCATTTAGCCTTGGCTGGCCTGACCCGGCCAACCACTCCTTGCTGCTGTGCCGTGCCGACTCGCATGACATGCCGGGCTCCTGCGTCAGAGAGGCATGTGGCTATCAGGTTTAGCGTTCGGGGGATTTGCACACTCTATCGACGATCATTTTTTCTCCCCTTTTCTTCCCACCCCCTTCTTCTTCCCTTCTCTTTCTCTTTTGTACCTATCGAGGAAGGGTGTGAAGGGAAGGGGGGGTTCTCGAAACGCGTTGCCAAACTGCAAATCCCCGGTCCTCAGGGTCTGTCTCTACATGCCTCTCCCATCCCACGGAAGACTCGTTTCCGTGCCCCCCTCTCCCTACTGTGTACGTCTCCGGATCCCAGGCACGTCAGGCGGTTGAGCGGAGCCCATCCATCAGAGCCGTCCCACGACACTCCCCCCTTCCTTCCCTCTCCCTCTCTCTCTCTCCCCATCCTTGTGAAGATGTCCACAAGCCAAGCTCACCCGTCTCTTTGCGACAAAACGGCATGGTCGGCAACGCCATGTCGACTCTCCTCCCACTACCCCACCCCCCTCAGAGAGAGCAGAAGAGTCGGTGTCACGGAAGGGCGAGGCATTGGGGATTCCCTGGCTTCTGCGTCGGAGAAAAAACGCCAAGGGGGGGTTGCCAAGTTGGGACGAAAAAGAGCCAAGCCGCACCATGAGACGGACAGGCGCACGCGTTGCGTTACAGTGTACGCCTCGAGTCGTCGAGGCCCGGACGGTGGCGCAGAAACGATGACGCCTCTCGTCCTCTCCGTCTCGTCCTCTCAGGGCCTCGGGACCGTCAGGAAGGGAAAGTCGAAGCCGCCGTCCCAAGCCAGCCCCGAAGACGGCGGCTTCTTCCGCCCACCGTTCACGTCACGTCGTCTGGTTGTGGGCCATGTCGTGCGTGCCGTTCGTCCGTCCGTCCGTCCGTCAGCGGCATGGGGGGTTTGAGGTTTGGGGGGGGGGGGGG
>MU846112.1:0-11161 GCA_030867225.1 Colletotrichum caudatum
TACTTCGTCTGCCCCCCCCCCTTCCCCCTATCCTAGCTAGTCTTCTTCTTGCAATGGCCAACTGAATGATGACAGACCTGGCTGGAACATCCCAATTATCCCACTCCCTCCCCGACAATTCAACCCTCACTCCCATCTCCCAGTCCTAATCCAGCTACAATACCTACACCTGGGCTACGTCCACGCCTACACCCCCCCCTCCCCTTTGTAGAGGCATCTGGTATCATTTTCTGCCCGCCAATCTTATCGCGCCCCTCCCTCCTTGTCCTCACCCTCCTCGTCTGTGTGTTTCCCCAGGGTAAGGAGCCTTGCCCTCTCCTGATACCTACTTGATCCACGCCAGCGAGAGAGCTGTCTTCAGCCTGGGCCGTCCGTCAATGAAATATTAACCTTTAATCTCCAGAGGCCAGCAGCTAGCTCTACCTTTGAGCATCCCACCCCCTTCTTCTTCTCCAAACACACCGTCCCACCAGCTTGCTTGCTTTGGATTCCGCCGTCGACATCCAACGCCCAGACCCTGTGGTCCCAAACCAAAGGTCGGTCAGTACGCCACTGCTGCCCACCTCCCCAGGTACGGGGTAGGCCCGGCAGCAGAATCCTGAGTACCTCCCTCGGCTGCAGAGGGCTACCTACCCTACTCTACTGCATCTTGGTACTCCGTACTGGCCCCCGGCTGGTCCTCGATGAATGCCAGGCCAGGCCAGGCGGGGACGGCACAGAGACAAAAAAAAGGAGTGAGAGAGTAAGAGAGAGTGAGAGACAGACAGACAGACAGACAGACACCCTTCTCAGAGAGACACTGACCCGGAGAGAAAAGCACTACTTTGATCACATCTCCCATCCTGCTTCTTTCTCCTTTCCACCGCTATCGTTTGCCTCGTCGGACATTGGGATAGCTTCTGCTCCTACCAACACGGCATAACAGAGGGTACGAGGCCCGGCCAAGAGGTCTTGTTCCTTTCGTCTCGTAGGGCAGATGGTACATCGCTCATCATCGTCTCTATCCTCCGCCGTCCCCCCCCTCTTTATTGTCAGACACAACCACACACCCCCGGTACTTGGAGCTGAGGCGCCCAGGGTCCTCCGGTAGCATTTTGGTGTTCGACTGCCCATTCACAAGCCCCCTTCAGCCCTCCCGAGCTAGAGCCTGGCTGGCTTTGGCCTAAGGAGATCTCGGTTTAGCTCCCCAAGTCCAAGTCCCGCACCATCAAGGAGCTACATATATTCGACAGCCGCCTCTCCACACTGGAGGAACGGATTGTCGCCCTAAGGTGATCGACGTACGATAACTCCTTTCGACATCTCGCTCCAGGATAGCTTAAAACCTGCACACAAAGCCTCCTTGCGAACTCGTCCACAAGGCCTGTCATCTATTTACTCCGTATTATCCAGTTCACCTAACCATCTACCCGTCCATCCATCATCCATTTGTCCACCCATCAAGGCAAGCGACCCACCTACCACCACCACCACCACCTTGGGGCCTGGCTGCTCTCTGCCTCCAAGCATCCTGACTGTCTCTCCATCTCGTCTCTTCTCGTCTCGTCTACTCCCATCCCTTCCTTTAAGGGTTGTGGAATTCCACCCGACCTGGTCGGACATCTGACAGTGCGTGGTCGCGAGTCACTAGCGGCGAGCGTCGATAAAGCCAGCAGTGTCCAAGAGTTTCCCCGGCTACATTCCAGAGTTTTCGTGTTGAAGTGTCGGCTTTTTTTCTCAGCTCCGACTCCGACGCAGCTTCCTCGAGATCCGCCCGCTGTCCCTGCCTTCAAATCCAAGGGGGAAGGAACGACGACCGACCTTGGTCCCCATCCGCGACTCCTTGTCCTCAGGTCAGGGTTTTGATTTGGCTCCATCAGACTTTAATTCTCCAACGGTCCCCCCACCCTTCCCTCGGTGCCTGCTGGCCCTGCTTTCCGCAAGGCAAGAGAAAGAAGAGGTGTGACCGGCAGAATCGAGCACCACCTGCTCACTTCGACACCCGACCCACCATGGCCATGGAGACTTCTTCAAGCTTTACGGCTCGCAGGCAGGCGACGCAGGCTTTGCCGCCTTTCCACCTGCCTTCGTCCCAAGATATACCCAGTATGAGTAGACACCTCCATCAATACCCTTTTAATTATCACAACCAGCCTCTTCAATCACCGTCTACGTGGCAAGCCCCGGCAATGATTACGCCGTCAGCTCCGCCATCCTCCTCCTCTGCCGCCTCAAATACCCAACACTCTCCCAATACCGCCAGCTCTGGTCTAACATCGCCTTCAGGAGTGCCAGGTGAAGGGTTAAGCCCGCTCTCCTCCGGCGTCAACACCGCGAGCTCTCAAAGTTCCTACTACCCAGCCGGCGTTCAAGGGTCATGGCCGACTCCCTCCAACTCGTACCAGCTCAGCTCCGGGAACCCGCAATCCCTCAGCCAACCGCCACAGTACGCACCTCGGGGAAGCACCTATGAGCAGCACTCTCCTATGTCGTATTCTCGCACTTCGCAGTCTCCCGCGACGGGCGGCGAGGGTCTTCCTGCACCGCCCTACGGACAGCATCAGTCCTTCCAGTCGGGCTACTCTGCAGGAGGAGCGGGCTCTACTCCAGTTAGTTTGCCCTCCCAGGGCCCTCCAACGCCCCAGGCTGGTATCCTCGGATCCCAAGCCCCAGTCTCGACGCAGCCACCCACGCCCGGCGGTGTCCCTTCACACGTTGACACGTATACGCAGTCCCGACCGCCAGCGACCCCCGGCTACTACTCGACGTCTTCCGCTCCTCAGCAGTCGCCCTTCCCCAGCTTTCAGCACACGTCGCCCACAGCCCATTCCCCGACGACTTCGGGCGGCCCCGAAAGGGGTCTTGCTTCTCTTCAACACCCTTCCGCCATGGCCCCCCCGGGCTCCTACCGCTACCCGACGTATCACGTACCGTCGATGGGAGGGCAGATCATGTCGAACCTCACGTCACCCGGTCATCCAATGTCACTCGTTACCGGCATGGGCGTTCCTGGCGGGTACGCAGCCCATCACCTCGGAGCCTCGATGTACGGCCACGGTGGACAGCCGAATTCTCAAGCAGAGCGGCCGTTCAAGTGCGATCAGTGCCCTCAATCTTTCAACAGAAACCACGACTTGAAGAGACACAAGCGTATCCATCTTGCCGTCAAGCCGTTCCCCTGTAACTTCTGCGATAAGAGCTTTTCCCGCAAGGACGCCCTGAAGGTATGCCCACCGAACCGTTCCTGCAATCGATCTTGAGACGGACGACAGCTAACAACTGCTATAGCGACACAGGCTTGTCAAGGGCTGCGGCAACAAGGACGGCGAAAGCCAAAACGACAACGGACGCCGCTCTCCCCAGGAACACTCTGACGACGGAACACCGCCGCTCAGACGAGAGTAAGGCACCCCCCGCTCGGGGTTTCGATTTCATGATGCAACGTTGCAGTCTCGACTGGATGGTGGTGGGCAATGAACATTGCCACCGCGGAGTTGCCGAACGAACCCACCGCAAGGTGTGGCCGAAATCTCGGAGCCCGCAACCACCACACTGGGAAGTTGGGAACGCATCACGACAGAGCTACAATAACAGCCACGCCTTTTCGGGTAGATGGCCTGGGGGCGACACAAGACCAAGGCATATTGGGCGTTATCAGAACGTGACCGACTCGAAGCTCTCTAATATCCCTTTTCTTCTCTTCGTTTTGATCACGAACCCCGTCGTCGCCTATCATTTTTCTCCGCGCGCTTGGCCACACACGACTAGCCAGGAACTGTTACTTTACCGATATCACGACACACTAATGGGCAAGGGGCTATCAGGGTCATGGAGGGCGGGTCATCTGGCACTGCTTTTACATTTTCTTTTCGCCACGCAAATTTTCCTACCGTCACGATTTGCTTTCCAGGGGAACGTGTTGGCGACAAAGGTTACGAGTACTCGTATGGAACAGACGCGCCGGTGTTCACGGTGAAAGAGATACAACAACGTAGGCCTCTGTCTACTACGGCTGGCACGAGGACTGTTTACCAATCAAGGTTCTGCTATGTCCCAACGTTCGGGGGAAAGAGAGGAGTTACTGTCATGGTTTGGGACGGATCACGATGGGCATTAGGGTCTCGCACAAGAACGGGGATAAAGATCGAGTCATGGATCGGACAGAAATTGGAAGGACACCTGGGACAGGTTAGGATGGAGTTGTGGGACAGATCGATCCCTCAAGGTAGGGGGTGGAGTTGGGTTCACGGGACTGCTTTGTGAGATACCAAAGATCAACAAGGGTTAAAGGGGGCCCCTCATGTACTATTACGCTGTGCGCGCGCTCCGAGGTTTAAAATGTAAAGATGGTCTAACTCGCTGTCGACACGCCCAAGTTGGAAAGGTTCTCTGGCCAATTCACCGTGACGCAACAGCGGGGGCTCTAGAGACGATGAGGACGTCCGGCTGGCTGGCATGTGAAGAAGACCAGAAACATCAGCCCGGCCCCGGCCCACTGTTGGACTATTCGCAAGAGACCTAGCTCGGCCATCTTTGTCCTCGTCCCTAACCCCCTCCCCGTTCGGGCTGGACGCCGGCGACGAAATCACTATCGGCCGCGTTCGAGACTCTACTATTGGGGGGCGGGGGACAGAGAAAAGAGAAAGGAAGGGGGGGAGAGAGGATACGAGTCTTGTCGCCCTCACGCCCACGCTTCTTCCCTTACTCAACACAGGTAGTCTCGAACGCTCACCCTCCATAGACTCTCGGGGGAGGCATTCCGCATCCCCGCCCCCCTTTGCCGTTTATGGGTATCGTGAAGATGCAGATTTAGGTGAGGTGTCTGAGAGCTGTACGAGAGGGCCGCACGTTAGATCGCCCCCGGGGCCTAGAGCCTTTCGGGCGCATTACAGGGGTTTGGGGGGGGGGAGGCTAAGGCGAGATGGCGGCGTGGACGGACGAGATGGATGGCTCGAGGTGGGAAAAGGGGAGCGTGCTCACGCTTAGTTAGGGTTGGGAAGCAAGAAAAATGGCGAATGGGCGGATGAACGGGAGAAGAGATGAGATGACAGATGAGTACCTAGGCACCGAAACATCGGATGTCATGAGCAAAAGAATGCGCTACAAACATGATGGAACCTAACCCCCCCCCCCCCCCCCCCCCCACCCGCCGCCTTCTTACCCGTCTATCATCTTTTCTTCCTCTCACATAATGGGGAGAGGCTCCAAGATGAGCAATGGTTCAGACGAGAAAAAAAAAGAAGGAAGAAAAGAAATCCCGACAGTCACCTCGTTGCTCGTGTGCGTCATGTCAGTTTTAGGCGGCCTTCTCGCCCCCGAGGCACCCGCAAAGCTTATCATGACGATATTCCCCGAACGGGTGGGGGGAGGTGAAGGGCCTTCAGTTCGTCGCCGAGAGTCCGAGCTAACCTCCGGGTGCTGACGAGGGTTGCGGCTTCGGTTCGTTGCGCAAAGCAAAGATGCAAATATCGAAAAGGGTAGCCTGGGGTCCCGGTCAGAAGCCAGGCGGATAACTGCATTCCCACCTCGGACTTTGTCCTGTCATTGCACACATCATCCAAGAAAGAAAGAAAAAAAAATCTCCGATCCAGGAAAGCCGGCTGCGGAGCTTAGGCGAGTCGGCTGGCAAAAAAAAAAAAAAAAAAAAACCAACAAAAAAAGTCGGTCGGGATTCTCTAGCCCCTTCCCCCCGCCAAAATCTGCCTGCTCTCGGGTCCAGCGGCATCGCTAGTTGGCGAGCTATGCCGACTCCATGCGAGCACGCGGGCTCGTCCAGCTGGAATCAGGTAACACGTCCGAGGATGGGGCTCTGGAATCGATGGGCAGCTCCGATGGAGGTCCTCTATCAACACCGCCGTATGGGGAATGGCTTCCTCTACGCATTGGAAAGTCTGCTCCCCCCCCCCCCCCCCCCCTCCTCCGCGACGAAAGTGTTGGGCGAGGGGTGGCGTGGCCATTGTACGTGACAAACCCCCATTGATGTCGTTATCGTGCTTAGTGATCATCGCCCGAGGCCTGGCCGAGAAGAGCGAACATGTTCTGACTGGCCCGGCGCACAATGCCACACATCGGTGTCTGGTCTTGGCGAAATTAATCTGGGCAGGCCTGCTTGCTTCCGCTTTCCGGATGCTCGCGTTTGCGCATTGCGGGAGGGCCGATTGCTCGTCGTCCGAACTTCCTCACCCGAACCTCCCCCCCCCCCCTACCCCCACCACCACACACACAGGCTCACTTGTAGGCGTGGCGGACGTTTGGGCGGACACCCTTCGTGTGCGCCTTCTGTCTCTCGGACTCTGGCTCAACGTGGGATTGAAGGCGCCTTGTTAACCGCGGCTGAGGCGAAAGAGCCCAGAAGACTGTTCGAAAGACCAGGGCGTTGACAGCCTCCTTGGCGACGAGAAAGCCTGCCACGCCTCGCGAAAGCTGTCTGGACACTTGGCACATAACGCACACCTCGCCATGAGAGACGGGCGACAGGGCAAGTCCGCTTTCGAGCGTATCAAACGTGGCCGCGTCTCCAATGGGCGCCTTGCCCAATCAGCATCCCACGAGATCCTTTATCTCGCTGCCGCTCATCCTGGTTCGGGTCTAGCAGTTCCCCCCTCAAGGCGGTAGAGGCTGGACCCCCGGATGCGGAATTGGGGATCCTCAACGACGATCATACGCCCACCGTTTTGTTAGCCAGCGTGCCCTCACCACGTTTATGTCTTCCGGTTTCGATCGACCCATGATATCATCCAAGCTCCTTCGAAAACAGTTCGACATACGAGGTTGATGAGATCGACCGATTCTTTTCTGAATCTTGCAACGGCTGCAGCCTGTTTCTTTTCCCCAGGGAATGTCGTCTTCAACCTGAAAAGGTTGTATGTGAGAGTTCTGGCACTTGTGAGTTTTTCGACAGAGCTTGTCTTTGGAGCTTTTCATCTTGCTTGTGCCGGACTACCAGTTCCACTGAGCCGAAATCCACCCCTAGGACCGGATCCATCCTCTGGCAGGCCGTTCTTTTCTTTCTCTGCCGGCCGGCGAACGAGGTTTTATTTCCCATTGACAGGGCAGGCCATACTAGCGGTTTGGAATCCTCGCAAAGCTGGTTGCAGCTCGACGTCTTGATAATATCCACGCTGTACTGGCTGACTATCACTCTGCCAGTACGCTACGTCCGACGAAGGTATCCATGGTGAAAGCCGGCAATCGCGTCGAAAGTGTACCAATCACTTGGTGTCATTTCATCGGAAGGCCAGAAGCTGTTGTTGCACTTTGCCCCCCCCCCCCCCCCTCTGCTTAGCCGACGTGTCTGACGTGGTACAATCATTCCGCTCGTGAACGTGTCATACGGACCGTCTCCTTTCGGCAAAGGTAGCCCTGTCGATGGACTCTGACCGATTCGTGGAAAGAAATGGCGCTCACTGCAGCACTGCCATTTGTGTTACGTGACGCCCGACATATCGATCCTTTGCTCTCTATTGCGTGTCAAATTGGCCCAAGCTGTCAATGTACGCTAATCATACATCGGTCGTGCAGTGGAGGTTGGCATGGGATAAAACGGTGGCCATGAGGGGTCGAGATGGAGATTAACCACCGCCCTTTTCCGCATGGGTGTTTACGACAGTATAATAAGGAGCCTGGAACCGCCACGCTTTGCACATGCACCCGAGGGAAACCCCGTAGAAGTCGAGCCTATTTCAATGCGAACGCCGTGACGGCTTTGATGAGCCGACAGACCTCTTGGCTCGAGGAGTTCCGAGCTTGTATTAGTCGAGATGACGGAGTGCCCCCCCCCCCCCCGCAGCACATCGAATGTCGCCGAGGCCGCGACGACTCCCATTGAACATCGACATAGTAAGTCAATCCGTACATGTTGGCAGGGATAAGTATCGAGCGAATCCAGGTCTAAGACGTCATCCTCAAACCGGCCATCATTCATCGGGGTAATAAGCAGCCGCTCTGTGGAGCAAGGGCATCCGTTGCAAGTCGTTGAAATAGGCTCGGTAACCTGCGTCGTCCACCCCCTTGATCCCGGCCCCGCGGTTTGGGTTGAGTGCAGATGGGTTCCACCCGGTGACTAAAACTGTGGCCTCAACCATCCATTTGCCATTTTGCCGTGGATAATGCTGCGGGCTGGTGCAGATCGGTCTCCATGTTTGATGGAGACAAATTATCCGTGACCGAAGTGATTTGTGACCGAGCGGGAACCATCCGATGCCGACGTGGACCGGACGCGACAGACAAGGCATCTCGCGGAAGGCTGCAGAACACCGTGAGACGATGGTTATCTCCGAGTAAAATAAAAATAAAAAAACATCAAGCGCATTGTACCGCAGTCCCGCTGGCGAATCACCAAGGAGAACCGGGCAAGGCTGGCCAGAGGTTACCAAAAGTAAGTCGCCAATGGTTGCATCCATTTGGATCAGTGATCGCCGGGCACCCCTGCAACATAGGGTTCCGCAGTCGAGGGTGGCGGCGATGCCGATGGTGTGTGAAGAGTCGCACTCCGATTCCATGGAGAACCCCGCTCTTGCTGTGTGTCGGTGAGAGCTACGAGCGAGTGTTCACCAGGCATCCTGCTCAGGGGATGATGCTTCGGGTGCTGCGTCTCCCTGATAACTCGGCAGAAAGCCGTTGTTCATTTTGACCAGAGTCGCATCTTTGTGCCTTTCTTGATGTGGGGAACGAGCACGACGAATCTTCTGTCATCACCGGTCGCACCACGTCCTGTCGACGTAGTCGTTGGTCCAGAAAGGCGTCGATAAAATGGAAATAGAGTTCGTCGTCGACTCCTTCCGCAAGGCGAAACAGCAAATCGCTGGGTGTCCGGGCGGGTGGTTCTCGAAAGTGTCTTTTTCTGGTATTCCAGGCGAGGCTGTTTTTTCCTTTTTCCTTTTTTTTTTTTTTTTTTAAAAAAAAACCCCCCTTTTTCTTTTTGCCGATTGTTATAGAAAAGAATTCTGTTTATTTCAGTTTTCCTGTCGTCTTCTTCTGCTGGGAAAGGCTGCGACGTTTTCTAGGATGTTGTTGCAGCTCTTCCAGCGTGACCCTGCTTCAACTAATAGATCAAAGCGCCGACGCCCGCCTTGGCGGCTTAATCTTCATCACACCCTCTCATGACACGAAAGTTCAAAGTCTGAATACCGGAAGGGCGGTATTTGGGTGCCGGTTCGACAGCTTGCAAAGGCCTCGACTCGTCGTCTGTCGTACACGTGCCGGTATTGACGACGCAGCATTCAGGACTTGGCTGAGAAATCGTGAGATGACTTTGCTGTAGAACGCCGACACAGAGGTGGTTTGATACTTATCGTACCTTCGAAATTGCTTTCTCTACGTGCAGTGTCCAGTATATGACATTAGCAAAACGTCAACCGCTGGGGTGGGTTACAAAACCATCCGCCCACAGAAATAGCCAGGGAAACACGTTAGGGACAGGGATACTGAAGAAGCATACTGACAGCTCGAAGTTACTTCTTGACTGAAGAGAGTCAGTGTCAGCATAAGTATACTTTCCAGGCTGGGTGGTTCATGTAAATATGGCTTCATCTTGATTTCCCTGGCAGTCGTAGGCGTGTAATGCTTTCGTCGATCCTCAGCAGTCATCACGTTACAGATCCGACTTCCCAAGCAAGATGCGACGGTGCTTGCAATAGGCTTCACTGTAGGATACAATGAGATTATGTGATTTCGGCCGAACAGCTCCGACACCATTGGATTCGCCCTTTAAAACTCGGAAACCGCGCGTTGTGCAAGGACTGGGGCATGAGGAAGAAAGTGTCAGACGACAAGACGCTGAGGTACGTCAAACCACGCTCGTTCATTGGCGGACCAGTCATCGTCTATCTTGGGTGGAAGAGACAGCAAAGCATGATTGCGATTGGCGGTCTTAGGATAGATAGGGTTACGGAGTGGGCCTCCCTTCTAAGGCGCAGGATAGACGAGAATCGGCCGGGCCATTGTCGGCATCGGACGAGTATTTGAAAAGTCGAATAGACTTTGAGCTTGTCAACGGCGCATGAGACCTCGAGATGTGCTTATTTCCTTTGATAACAAGATAACCGCAGGAGGCGTCTCAACAGGTAGCAGCAGGTTCGACTTGCGCATCAGGTCCAGGTGCGCCGAGCCAACCAAGTATTACAGGACACGGCTAGCTGATTGACAGAATCCCAACGATGGTCACAGTCCCATGCTCATGGTTAGCAGGGGTTCGAGTTTTGATGTCAGACACGGGGTCGGTCCGGCAGCTTGCCGAAGCTTTCCCAGTTCAAGCCGTGTGTCCAAGTCTATGCCGTCCCCTCTTGGATCACTTGTTCAAGTTCCTTTGGGTATAGTTGGAAAGAGCGGTTGAGAAGTGGTATTATTAGTAACGTTCTGCCAATAGATAGATAGGGTAGCCAGTGTACCGGTAGGCAAGCATTGTGTAAAAGTCAGCAACGTTCAGCCTAACAAATGTAATTTATCTCGTCTGTTTATTCGTGTACTGGCCGATGATGACGAAACGCGCAAAGAAGGTACAGAATAGGAAAACGGCTGAAGTTGAACTGTAACAAGGCGAGCAGTTTGTTTTAGACAAAAACAAGAACGGACGGGAAGGAAGTTTGAGTGTTCTGGAGTCACTCAGGCAGGAAATTGTTAGTGGAAGGGGGTACGGTACTTCCTGCCTTTCCCGCGCCGAAGCGAATTATGATTATGGACCAATGAGAAAGAACAGATAGAGACAGCCCCGCTTTTCGTCCCGTTCTTGGCTTTGTCGCAACTCCACCAGTGCGCACGTTTCCTAAGGAGCACCCTTGCCAGGCAGTAACAGCACAACCGCATCTCCTTACCAGCTTGATGCGTGGTCCACGGGACTCATCTGCTAGCGAGATCTTAAAGCCCCGGTCTGGACCTGGGTACCACACCAAGGGCCATCCAGGCTTCGTTGTAAGGTCGGCACGGGCAACAAAAAGTCACTACTGCCCGGCCGAGAAATCTTGGTAGATACCAACTCACTTGCCATTAATTAATGCGGAAAACTTGCTCTCGTTTCGCCCTGTTACCTTCGCAACCCAGTTCGTAACGCCCTCCCTGCTCGAAGCGTCTGAAGATCTCTCGCAATCCTTCTCACTGCCAATCTATAACACCGACCTCGCCGCCTTGTCCTCTTCATCTTGGCATTTGCCATCCGAAGACTTCTCTCTCTATCTCTCTCTCACCC